>BLKR01015261.1:0-88124 GCA_011170035.1 Teleogryllus occipitalis | reverse complement strand
AAACAAAAAAACTGTCAGATTTGTCCTTATAAAACTGAAAATGTAAATAAAATAAGACTTAAGAAAAGACTCGTTAAACCGGGTTCGAGAAACCTTACACACTTGTAATGGAGATTTGAGCTAGCGACATGAGAAAGAAAGACTTTATAAGATTAGCCTAGGCAACTTGTGGCGGAGTTAAATATCTACTGGCGTGTGACTGACCAGTAAATTCCGGCCTAAGCGATTCGACTATCGATCTTCACTCAATCGGAATTAATTCCGTGTGGTGGATCAGTCGGACCGATACCCTAAAAGTAATGAAATGGGTGAGTGAACGCAGGCGACGAGTGACGTCATTCGAGTTCATCAGTTCGAGCTTGGTCGCGGACGGCTGCTGACTTCCCGGACAGTCGACGAGAGTACGAGGTCCATTCCTGATGAGTGCCACTTCAACGGCGTTCCCTCGGAACATCCTGCAGAAATTGACCGGTAAAGGCCCGCAGGCGTACAATCTCACCAAAGTGAGGTAATCTGATCATCGTCATCAGTATTTCTGTGCATTTGCCCATCTCCATTTCATTTAAATAACAGTTTTGGACTGGATACTTTCAAGACACAGGTAATTACAAAGTGTATTTACGAACTCTCCATTTGTCAATAGTTTTCTCGCCACTAAAGACAGGTTACATATTATAAAATTGCATCTCTGAGTATTATTACAGTAGCGAGCAGACGTAATGCATGTCTTAGATCCAGAGCACCCAAACCCTGCGGTTCTCAATGCCGAACAGGATGGCAGGTAAGATGCACGCTTGGCGCCCATTAAACAAATTTAGCGTGTGCCCTGTCATTCGTCAATTACGGGTGCGACGGTAGACCCCTTTCTGCAGTGGCTGCTCACCGGGTCATTACAATAGTGGTGGTAGTGGAGGCGTGCGAAGTTGTGTTGGTGGTGACGGTGGGAGGGCGTGGCCGAGGGTCGCAGGGGTGGGGCGGGGGAGGGGCGGGAGCGAGGGCGGGGGCGGGTGGGACGGAGGGCGCGATGCGATGCAGGGTGCTCTGGGGCTGAACGCGACAGGGAGCAGCCGGGCGGGCAACTTCCCGCGACCGAGGACCCCAAGTTGCGAGGTCGGAGTCCAAGAGGGTGCGGAGGCGGAATCCGAGGCGGAGGCGACGGTGGAGTTGTGGGGCAGGTGGTACCGGCATGCAGCAGCGGCAGCGATGGAGACGGTGGAAGCGAATAAAGGTAGGGAAGGGCAAGGAGAAACAAGAAGAAAAAGGGAGTTGTGAGAGAAAGAGAAAAAATAAGCAAAGTCATGAATGGAGGAGAGAGGGGAGAGTGAAGGGGGAAGAGAAAGAGCGAAAATCAAAGAGAGGAAGAACGGGAAAATGGGAGAAGCTGAGAAAGGGGGGGCGAGAAACCGAGAGTAGAGATAAGTGAGAGGAGATGGAGGAGAGGAAGAGAGGAAAGAGGAAAACGGATGTAGAAGGGGAAAGGAAGGGCGTATAGGCAAGATATATATCAAAAAGAAAAGAGAAAAGGAGTGATGAAGGAAAGAGGGAAAAGAAGGGATAGAACGAGGCACGATGCAGATGAGGAGGGAAAAGATGGACGCAGAGAGCGCGGCGGATAAGACAGGGGCAGTGGTGGCAGGTAAAGAAGAGACGGCCAGAGGATGGGAGTGGCGAGGGCAGCGGGTGGAGCTTCATTTGGTGAAGCGATGCCAGATGCAGAGATACATCGACGGAGGCGGCATTGGGCGGCGGCGGCGGTGAGGTCCACGGAGGTACAGAGAGCGGCAGGTCCTCCGAGGATATGGGCGATGGGGCAGAGCAGGCGACGGCGGCGGGGATGCCGAGAGGATCCAAAGCGCGAGCAGGCACGGGAGGACGGTGATAGCGATAGGGCAGGAACGTGACGAAGAGGGTGAGGTGACGTGAGATGTGACGTGAGATGTGACGTGAGATGACGTGAGATGTGACGTGAGAGTGACGGAGAGGTGACGGAGAGGTGACGTGAGAGGTGACGTGAGAGGTGACGTGAGAGGTGACGCGAGGTGACGTGAGAGGTGACGTGAGAGATGACGTGAGAGATGACGTTGTTATTACTGTCTTTTTGCTATACTACCTTACATAATCTTTTACATAAGCACCTACAGCACCTTTACATGCCACCCACACTAATCTTGGCCACCAATCTTACAGCACTGCCGCTTACGCACTATGCCAATCTAAGGTGACGTGAGAGGTGACGTGAGAGGTGACGTGAGAGGTGACGGAGAGGTGACGAGGAGGATGAGAGGTGACGTGAGAGGTGACGTGAGAGGTGACGTGAGAGAGGTGACGAGAGGTGACGTGAGAGGTGACGTGAGAGGTGACGTGGAGAGGTGACGTGAGAGGTGACGTGAGAGGTGACGTGAGAGGTGACGTGAGAGGTGACGTGAGAGGTGACGTGAGAGGTGACGTGAGAGGTGACGTGAGAGGTGACGTGAGAGATGACGTGAGAGATGACGTGAGAGATGACGTGAGAGATGACGTGAGAGGTGACGTGAGAGGTGACGTGAGTGGTGACGTGAGTGGTGACGTGAGTGGTGACGTGAGTGGTGACGTGAGTGGTGACGTGAGTGGTGACGTGAGTGGTGACGTGAGTGGTGACGTGAGTGGTGACGTGAGTGGTGACGTGAGTGGTGACGTGAGAGGTGACGTGAGAGGTGACGTGAGAGGTGACGTGAGTGGTGACGTGAGTGGTGACGTGAGTGGTGACGTGAGTGGTGACGTGAGTGGTGACGTGAGTGGTGACGTGAGAGGGGTCGGGGGAGGGGTCGGGGAGGGGTCGGGGGAGGGGACGGGAGACGGGTGGGGGAAGGGGCGGGAGAGGGGACGGGAAATGGGACGGGAGAAGGGACGGGAGAGCGGACGGGAGAGCGGACGGGAGATCGGACGAGAGAGCGGACGGGAGAGCGGACTGGAGAGCGGACTGGAGAGCGGACGGGTCCGCGGGACAAGGCGGGATGGCGGTGTGGCCTGTCCGAGGAGGCGAAGACGGGGGCAGCGAGGAGTCGTTGGATCTTGGCGAGGGCCGAAGCGGGGGAGGTGGAGGTCGGAAGAGGGGACGAAGGCGGGGTTAGCGAGCGGGCGGTGGGGCGTGGCGAGGCGTCGGGGGTGGAGGCGAGTGCTGGAAGGCGGCCGGTGCCTCCTGCAACGGAGCATCACTTTCAATAACGACGCAAGTTTGGATTGCCCGCCGGGGAATCGCCGCCATTTAGTGCGTAGCTTTCAAGACCCGAGCGCCCGCCCTCCGCCCTTGGCCCTCCGCCCTCCACGACGCGTTAAAGGGGACCGATCGCACCTGCCTTGGCCCTTCGGTATTTTCCTCACGAAAGTAAAAAATTGTTTTTCATGATGTCAATCGAATAACTTTTGGAATAAGTTTGCTTTTCGAAGAGTGTCCCGCGGCATAGTAATGTTCTGCAACGCCAATTTAAGAACATGAACACGACATAAAGACGAGTGCTAAATGGTTTTGGTAACATTACTTACTTATATTAAGATTCTAAGGCTGTACAAACACACTCAAATAAGATAAAATAAAAATGTTGTGTCGTAATAAAATAGAAATGAGAATTCACATTGTTTCGGAAAATAATTCAATATGGAAGGATTTGCGAACAGATATTTTGAAGGCGTATGTCCTATTTTAACGGTGTGCCGCAATGTGCAATGCTATGCCAGAATAATGCGCAGCGAATGATGCGGTTTGAGAATTTCTGAGTCAAAGCAACCATCCGAAGCAATTTCATGTTTGTATTATGAATTTATTATTCAATGATCAACTGTTATTGGTATAAATAAACTGTCATACATCATGCAGTAGTTGAATATACACGAACGAAGCATCAGAAGTGATCTATGAAATAGTGACCGTAAGCAGGAAAAGGGACACGAGATACAACCCTGAATCGAGAGAAACGAATTAATTCAGTTTCTCGACATATTATTTAAATTGAAAATAAATGTAATTAACAAGTTAAATTGTAATAAATTATTTCAATGAGCGATATAAAATTATTTTTAATAAAAAATGACAAGTGGTTATCGCTGTGGATAAGCAAAAATAGTACAACGTATTTTATTTCACTGCAATAGCTTCTGTATTTACTATAAATCACATATGTTTCACCGGTCCAACGAATATTTCCCATTCCTGTGTGTAGGTTTTTATAAATTTTAGATTCAGAATTCCATACTTCGTAGAATGTCTTCTGCTTATCCCTCGTGCATGTCCTCAAGGACGGAGCGATCCGTTTTGGCTATAATTTCGTAATAACAGATTCAAACGTAGGCATGAAACGGAGAAAGAATTTGAACTAGAAGTGTTAGCGCTTTTTTGAAAATCATTAGAGACCATAGATGTTTTCATCCTTGAAAATTTGACGCCCCCCTGCAGAATACGAACTCGTTCATTTTATTTACCTATTAAAAAAATGAAAGGTCGTTGCAAATTACAAAATCGAACGATACATTTCACATCTCGAAATAGATATTATACGACTGCTTAAAATTTCTTACATCACATGATATTCGAAATAAATAATAAACCAAAAAAGTAGGCTGACATTGAAACGAAGAATATTGTATCCATTCTGTGAACGAGAGAATTCCATAATTATCTCAATGTTTTCTCAAAGAAGAATTTACATTCCAGGTTCGTTACAATGTCCGATATGGGTGTGAAACTTTAATTATCGGAATCTAAATAATGCATGCAAAAAATGAAAATAATATTGTAAGGCTAAAGGTGTTCTTTGAATAAACTATTGCCAACAGTGCATGACTGTCAGTATGGTTTCCCTCTTAGTGTATCTATTTTCTTTTAACAAAAACAACGGAAATTCGTATAATATTCATTCATTAAATTTTGTTCTAATTATCTAATAACAATCACATGTTTAACAAATGAATGACAAGATACTCGATAGAATAAAAACGTAAGAATTTGTAAATGTCCTATATTTATTTTAGTCGAGTTCATTACATATACATTTTGTTATATATTGAGACAAGCTATAATTTAAAGTCCTTAAGTCCTCCCAAAGCAGGAACAAATTAACAATAAAGTTGAAAGTCATTCCTACGAATTTTCCGACGCGAAACTAACATTTTTAAAAGACAAAAGTATACCTACAATATAATACTATACACTGCAAAAAAAATAAAACAAAACTAAAAATCGAAACACATGTGATTCCATTGTCACAAAAAAGATTTACAAAATTTCTATTTTCTTGACGCCCAAAAGCAACGTTTTATTTACCAATCTCTTTCGTTAAGTGCAATGTTTCCAACTTGAAAACTCCTTCCAGCCACTTTCAACCTCTCAAACTCGGAATATTGCCCTTTAATTTACACAATTTCCATCCGGCGCTCCCTTTCGGTACGACATCAAACATTCCCGTCTTCGGTTGCGAACTCGCCTTATTTTCAGAACTTCCGATAAAAAAGGGGGATATCGAGGAAACGCCGCCTCCTCCCGCCCCAA
Organism: Teleogryllus occipitalis; assembly: GCA_011170035.1. NCBI lineage: Eukaryota > Metazoa > Arthropoda > Insecta > Orthoptera > Gryllidae > Teleogryllus > Teleogryllus occipitalis. Next base: position 82,603 of record BLKR01015261.1, on the reverse strand, counting down.
CCCGCGCGCGCTGCGCCGACTGGAGATGTACCGCCGGAGGGCGCGCACGGCGGCGCGGGGCGGGCGCCGAAAAACAACAGACGCGCGCGGCCGCGCCCCAGGCGGCGGGGGGAGGCGGGGGAGTGGGGGTGGAGGGCGAAAGCAGCGGGGGCTAAAACGTGCGAGGGAGGAGGTTGAGAATGTTCGGGAACACGCGCTCCAGACAGTAGGCGCACGCCAGTTCCCTTTGGAGGACGGGATCAAGTTTGCTTCCGGAAGTTGTGCAAATGGACTGCGTACGCCAGTGTGTTGATTGATTGGTGTTTCCGGGCGCCTCAACTGCTAAAGTCATTAGTCCCGTAAGTGTAGTGCACTTTTACTGTGGCAGGGGGCGATTAACGTCCTCAGCTATATGGCGAGATCCGTCGCCGACTTACACGTTGGTTTTACACAGGTTTTCCCCGACCAGGTATCTCCCAAAAGCGGGACACCTTCCGGGACATCTCCCGACATTTGTGGGAGTGTACTGCATGTACGTGTAAGTGTGAGTAAGTAAGGGGGTGAGGATATGACAAGGAAAGGAAAGGAAAGATCGCGAGCGGACCGTGGCTCGTTTGTTAGGGTACTGCTCCAGCATTTGCCTGGTTTTGATCGGAGAAACTACAGAAAACTACCAATCAGAGCAGCCGGCCGCCGTACGCCAGTGTAATAAGATACGAATAAGTAACGCTATTCCGACGATCTCAAGTCGTTTTATTGCAAGTCTGTTTACTCGGGATGTGGTATTATTAAACCCACTTGTTCGGTATGCGTTTCTCATTTATATGACGGTCAACGAATGCAGAATGATAATTGAAAATTCTCAGTGACTCGCTAATAATAGAGGGCGCTAGGAAGTCTCTCCGCAGTGGCACCCTGGTGCTTGCAACAGAAATTATGTTGGTAGCAGCGTGTAACAAAAGAAAACGTAAATATCTCACTCACCATAATCATAACCAGTGAGGTCTAGAGTAGACTGGAGACAACACTGTGCTCAGAAATCGTGACAGTACGCCATGCTAGTGAACGTTTATTTTGTCCTAGTTATCAAATAGCGGGAATTAGCGTCTCAGTTCAATTTTAAATATTTATTCTCTTCTATGTTCACTAAAACTCAATACAGTGTTGAAAGTAACAAATATTTAATACTTTCAAATTCCAATTTCAAATTCAATTCCACCTACAATACTTTAACGAAGTCCAGTCCTTCATTTCTCAGAGACTATTTTAACATTCACGCAAGAGAGTGTTCTTCGTTTGCGTATCTTTAATCATTTCATTAAATCATCTTATAGCTAATAATGGTCGTCGAAAAAACTAAAATAATTTTAAAGTAATCGCTACCAAATATTATTTCGTCTAACAACATACGCATATAGTTTATGTGTTAGCCTTCTTTACAACTGAAATCTAGGCAATACTTTGGAATTTTCGTTGACAGAGACGATTGTAAGTATCACTAACAGCACACAAGACACATTTAACTCATAAGAAAGTCTGTAGGTAGACATTTATCGCAGCCAGTCTAACGAAAAACGACCGTCACGATTTTCAGCATTTGCAGTTGAGCATCCTGCTATAATGTTGAGATCATCGATCATAACAGATGTTTGAAGGGTTGTTCTCTTCACTTGTTTCCCAGTGATCTGTTTGCTACCAACATCACTGTCATTTTTAATAGGAAGCCCTGACTCAGCCCAATGCGGAATGTCTTTCCTGGCGCTCTTTCTAATCAATGAATTTCACGGCTGCTCGAAGCATAAAATGCACTAACTTGAAATATTATGTTTTGACATTTAATGTTGTTCATGGGGCTATAATTTTCTCTTAGAACATGAGAACGAACTCGCGGCGGAGGATGGCGGTGTCAACACCATCGGCAAAAGCGAGAGGGGGGCATGTATGCGAACGCAACAAAACACGTTCGTGTGTGCATGCAGGTGTATGAGGTTACACCCTGCAGTAAGATTTCCTATTCTACAAGAATATCACAGCTCCCAAGACATATAAGGTAAATCAACATAATGAGCACCTATAATCAAACCGTGAACAAATTTTGTATGTTTCAATAATAAAATGATCCAACGATCCAAGTCACATCTATTCCTTGAACATGATGAGTCCATTCAGGACGTTTTTTTTTCTTATAAATTTTGGTTTCTGTTTTTAGTTTCAAAAGAACATAAAATGATCAAACATCTGCATTAATTTTCTATGCATACGAATATCCATTTAGTTTAAGAAGTATATACTTTCAATAATAGATGATTTAATAATTAATAAATAATTCAATTAGATGATTTATCATTTGTATTATTAGTCACAATTTATTAAACTATGTGTTGCCCATTTTAAACTTGTGTAATCATTCACTAATTCCATTGACAGCTCTCTGGAAAATAGTTTTTAAATGGATTTATTTGGAAAACAAATGCTTCCCTTTCGCCCATAATTCATTTTTAATCATTGACACTACCGAAAATAATTTAAGAGCACAGTATGCCACTTCTAATATTTAGCAATATATTGTCACTGTGTTGCTGTTTTCTGTAAATCAGACAGATTTATTCAGGGATCATACACAATTCTGAGAGATACAATTTTGTAAAAGACTGTCACCACACCTATTGGTGATATATCAAGTCTCAATCATGTCCTTGTTTTTTAAGGAACAAAACGTGTTATTGAGAAAAGAAAAAAATCAGAGCGGAAAATTGGGATGTGAAGGCGAGCGAAGGTGTTAGAGTGAAGTGTCAGGGGGAGGGGGCGAGAGCAACGAGAGGTGGCAGGATCAGGGACGACCCGGAAGTGGGGGCCGGAGCGGGCGGGTGGGAGCGAGGGTAGGGACGTGGGTGGGACCAGAGGCGAGAGAGAAGGCGGAAGCAGAGGTGGAAGACAGGGTGAGGGCGGCGGCTGGCATGGGAACGGAGAGGGGCGGAGGAGGGGGTTGAAAGCGCCAACTTCGTTACGAGCGGCGGAAACGTCTCCTGACGAACCAGACTTCTCCCCAACTACTTTGTCCCTGCCTCCTTCTCCTCCTCCTCCTCTCCTCCGCCGCCACCGCCACCCCCACCACCACCACCACCACGACCACAGCATCAACACCGACTGAATATAATGGTCCGCGACGGAGTCTTCGTGGTCAAATTATTGGGTGTACATGTTTGCATTTATGAGACCAGTGTCATACCTATTTCTGAGCTTGATCCAAAGAGTAGCTTTAGTATGTCCACCAAAGAGTAGCTTTAGTATGTAAACGTAGTAGTTGTTAACATTTGCAAGAAAATTATTTTATGGATAAAATGGGGTGAATGATGATAAATAAATAATTATGAACATGATGATAGAACTACATGTTAAATTCAATGACGTACGTAAAACTTCAATCCCTTATCTTCGGCACGGCGCTCTTGCAGGTTCTTCACAGCCTCACGTTGCTTGAGCCACACATTCCTCAGAGTGGATTTTCTTTATTTTTTAACTTTATTCTTTAACTTTATTTTTTAACTTTATTCTTTAACTTTATTCTTTAACTTTATTCTTTAACTTTATTCTTTAACTTTATTCTTTAACTTTATTCTTTAACTTTATTCTTTAACTTTATTCTTTAACTTTATTCTTTAACTTTATTCTTTAACTTTATTCTTTAACTTTATTCTTTAACTTTATTCTTTAACTTTATTCTTTAACTTTATTCTTTAACTTTATTCGTTAACTTTATTCGTTAACTTTATTCTTGAATATAGAATAGTTTGAATATAAGAAGTCAAGCGACTTCTCTTAAGCAGAGTAGGACCAGTATTTTTCCAGTTCAATATACTAAACTGCAAGTTGCCCAGTTTAAAATGCAGAAAACAGATGATACAACACTTTTTATCAGTACTTTAAAAATACAAAACGCATAAAATGAAGCGCAAACAAGTAGATATTCAAGGATTATTGAAAACATATAATCGAGTGCAAATTGCTTTCGAATTCTGTAGTTATTTTATTCTTAAAATCAAATAATAGGGATTATTACACACATTGAAATTGTGTTTGGTCATACAAGAACTGTTTCCAGACACCGTCTGTTGATATCACTATCGCTACAACTTTACCACAACCACCGCTAACGCACCCACCATAACTTCGCCCATGCAATAATGCAATCGCCGCCACCATAACGCCCCCCCCAGCAGCACCCCTCTACCACCAGCGCGCGCGCACGCACACGCACACACACACGCACGCACACGCACGCACACGCACACACACCACACACGCACACACACGCACGCACACACACGCACACGCACACACACGCGCGCACACGCGCACACACGCGCACACTCACACACTCACACACTCACACACTCACACACTCACACACTCACACACTCACACACTCACACACTCACACACTCACACACTCACACACTCACACACTCACACACTCACACACGCACACACTCACACACGCACACACGCACACACGCACACACGCACACACGCACACACGCACACACGCACACACGCACACACGCACACACACACGCACACACGCACACACGCACACACGCAGACACGCAGACACGCACACACGCACACACGCACACACGCACACACGCACACACGCACACACGCACACACACCACCACCACCACACATCTCCACTCACCATCAGCTCACACACTCCTCCTTTCACCAGCACAAATCCCTGCTACCACTAGCACCCGCCTCCACCACACGCACCCCCCACAACCACCAGCACCCATCTGCCTCCACCAGCATCCCCCTCCCACCAGCACCCATCCACCACCACCACCACCAGCTCCTCCGCATCAGCACCCACCCACCTCCCTCACCACCACCACAGCACCCCTCCACAACCACCAGCACCATTGCTTAGCCAGACAAGAGTTCCCTTCGTTCGGCTTGTAAAGTTATGTAAAGTACCCCATTTGGCCGCCTGTTCTCGGCGCGAATTCCTGCGCGCGGGCGACTCAGAGGTGCGGAGAGGGGCGGCACCACTTCCTCCCTCCCCCTCCCCCCTCCCGCGAGACAGAACTTCCGCGTCCGTCACCGGTGTGAGCGGCAGGGGAAGATGAGGAGAGCTTTGCCACGCACCAAATGCCGAGGCGAAAACTTCAAGAATGATGAAAAGAGTGGCCATGGAAGCCAGAATAAGTTGGAAACAATGCGGATATAAATTGAAGAGAAAAAATTGAATAATGTGTACATCAAAGAGGGAAACAACTTAAACGGGAAATGTGGATAAAAATGGGCGGAAGAAAACGTAAAATAAAAAGTAGAACAATATAAGAATATAAGTAAATCAGAGAGACTATGTGACGAAGAAAAGAGGTGAACAATAAACAAGAGAGAACAGGAAGAACAAACAGGATCACAGAGGTAAAAGAGAGAGAAGAGGAGAATAAAAAGAAAAGGCGTAAATGAAAGTGAGTGAAATATAAAGACAAAGTAGGAGAAAATATGTGGGCATAAGAAAGAGAAGGGAGAGAGAGAGAGAGAGAGAGAGAGAGAGAGAGAGAGAGAGAGAGAGAGAGAGAGAGACAAATATTTAGGCCATACAACAACGGCTATTAAGAGAAAACGGGAGCTACAGCTATAGATGTGTGAAAGCATTGAGGAAAAAGTGAGGAAATAGCAAGTAATTACACAAACTATGCAAAAATGACACTGCTGAAGTAACTGAGAAATAAAATACCTTACGAGTAATCGTACACAAAGAAACAATGATGGTAAAAGGCGAGTATAAAAGCAACGGAAAGACGACTTGACATAATAATTGTGAATCGAAATCAGAATTACAGGCGATCGAATAAGTGTACGGATTGGTGAATAAAATGGTATGGAAAACATAACACCGGCACATACTGTGACAACTGAGAACACACATTTGCAGCGAGCGGCGCTAAATTACGGAATTAAAGCAAAACTTCTAGGAATTGCAATGTTCCATCGGAAAATGTCATAGATTCCAGATGCTTGTAGGAACCACAGGACTCATTCACTTTATATGCAAATGTAAGAGAGGACCCGATTATCGCTCAATTGCAATATCTGACAGCCACGTCGACAAGCAGGAGCGCTTACAAGCAGAACAGTTTCATCCCACTAATTTCGCCAGACATTCCTGACACTAGTGCATTCCACGTCTGACACGGCGAGAGGAGAAAAACAGAGAATAGAAGTAGAGGTTTTATTATGGTTTTATATTGAAGTTGTACAGAATGTTTAACTTTTTAGTAGCTGAAACCTTCTTTTCAAATACCCATTTCGTTTCTTGGAAATTATTGTGAAATATATTTGCTGCAACGAAACTAGCATTAATTTTCGTAGTACGCGAAAGCGTGCAAAAGAAGAACCCAAGAACCAAGAGGAGCTGCGATAAACAACAAGGAACCACAACGAACGACGTCGAATCACAAGAGGCATTGGCGGCGAGATACAAGTTGTTTTCGCATCCCAGTGGCCAAGCGCGAACGCAGTTCCAGCTCTTCATGGCGCCACAGCGCGTGGCTGGGTGTGCGGTCTCAGGGGCGGAACTACTCCATTAATAATCCCCAGCATCCTCACTTGAGGTTTCACATATCTGGTCGACTCAAATTTGCTTCTTTTCCAATGGTTTGCGAATTTTATTTCTTCCACAGACGTAAACATCCCAAACGAATTTTTTTTGAACGCAAGTTTTTTGATTCCTGCTTGTCAGACATCGATTAACCTTCATTGCCAAAGCATTGTACAGTTATGAGCAGAGAAGCCAGTAGCGTAGCTGTATTGTAATCCTGTAGCCTTAAAATTCCCAAATTATTTTCAACAAAATCTGTCGTTATGTATAGTATTTATTCAATATTTTTACTGAAAATTTAAAGTTAAGAAAATTAAATGTTTTCGACTTTTTTCTCCGCTTACGCGCCAGATAATCAGCACGGCCGCGCTGGCTGAGCGGGGAGCCTGCCAGTGGACAGACACCGGCTGGCTCTGCTGCGCATGCGCACAACAGGGAGCTTGAGGCCCGCTATCTCCTCGTCACTCGCACTCGCTGGGCAGGGAGCCTACGCTCTCAGCTGGCTCCCAGCAGGCGCAACTTGTACCACAATGAACGTCCACGTCCCGGCCAGGCAAATTCACCCCATCACTATTTACGGCAAATTCACTGTTGTGGGAAAGTAGAGCGAGTTCTTTGTGTGATTTTTGTTCGTGTTTTCGTTAAGAAACAATGAAGCTAAAGATTTAGTGTTTTAGAGAATGTCCCATCGACTATAGGCCAGTCTCATAACTTCCAAATGGTTCAAAATACCGAAATGCAGTTTTTGGTCAACAACGCGGAATCATGAGGCAAGTCATATACTGTAGAGATAGAAATAGTAATAGTAGTAAAATGCCGAGTTAGATATGAAAAGACAATTGAAATCTGCGTTAAAGCCAACATGACCATGAAGGAATGAACTTTCAGGATCGAAATTATTTAAAAGGCACAAAATTAATTATTTTAGAATTATTGATAGAGTGGTGAGAGTCTTTGGTCAGAAAAAGTTTTCATTCCTAATAAAATAATATCTATTCTTTGACAGTGAGCAGCTTCGAAATCAACTGACATTAATGTACATCTACTTTCATAAAGCAAAATACATACCTGCAGACTTGTTTCTGAAAAATATTTTGGACAACATGATCTTGAAAAAAATTCTCAAGTGACTGTGCGGTTGATACGTTCCCCCTCTCCCTCAGTCTATTTTTCTACAGCATTATGTGAACGGACTATGATTACATTCAAGAGAGAGAAGACATTCCTGAAAAATTCCATGGGAAATATCAGGATCAATAATTTCAGTACACTGGCTATCGAGAAGTAAATGAACTTTGCAGAAACGATAGCTTTAAAGAAGAAATTATCGATTCTTCTGCTGAACAAAAACAAAACAACGATGAATGGAGCTAATTTACAAAAGAGTGTAAGATAAGATTCTCAGAATTCCCAACTGCATGACTCCACCTTCGCCGCCGTTGTACTCCTGAATTGTGCCATAGGGAGAGGCCTGTGTAAACCAAACGGTGCCAGTGTAAAGCAAATGGTCTTTTATTCTCGGTCTGTACCGAAGCGGGCGGGGTATATGCAGCTAAGGTCTAACACTACTTTTGCTACTTTTCCTAAAAAAAAAGGCTCTTATAATGCTTTGGCATTGCCGCCGAGATGCAAGTTCTGTTTTCGCCTCCCACCCAAACGCTTCTCGAGCGCGCTCTCGGCCGGGCGCGAGGTCCCTGGGGCGGAATTAAGAAGGTCGTCTGTTATCCTCGGGCGCGAGGATGAGGACGCGAGGGCGAGGGCGAGGGGGATTGCGGGCGCAACGCGCTCTGCTGTGAGGCCGCTGAATGAGGCTTCGCACTTGTTTCTGCCGCGTTAAAACGCGTTTCTACAGCTTCCTCGTGTTTAATTCACAAAACGTTAAATGGTGGCGAAAGTGGTGGAAGAGCTGGAGAGTCTTGCAGTGAGTGCAGCAGTTTGTAAGCGGTACGTTATGAAGCGCTGGTTAGGCGTTAACGCACTAATTGGATTTACAAGAGAACAAGTTCAGTTTTGGATGCAAAAAGTTTGTCTCTTCAAGAAAAGAGCGAGTTTATGGACACCGTGTCGTATGACGCAGCAGAACAAAAATGAGAAAAATATATTGTACACATGAATAACACAGAAAACCTAATTAATCTGTAATCTGAAAAACTTTTTCATAATAAACTCTCCAGAATTTTTGTCACATTTAAATTGCAAAAATACAGCGTAGGAGATTTAAAAAAATTCCCTTATTGTATGTCACTTAAATTCCAAAATCTGGACGATTTTAAAAATTTAAGATTCATTTACAAATCGGTTCCATTTTTAATACGACTGATTTTGAACATGTAAACTATTTGCAATTAACAGCGTTATTAGTAGGAAAATGTCTCTTGCACTAAACGTACAGAACAGAGAGAATATTTAATTTCAAACATTGTTTCTTACATGATTGCCTTGTTTCAATAGTATACTCGTAGTGTTTCCGGAAAACATTCATTAAAAGTTTCTAAAGTATGTCTTCCAGGTGTTAATGACTAACATATACGGTGAAATCAAAATAATTTTACTCTCACTCACAAACACTGACGGTAATTTTGAGCTTCTTATGACAAAACTGAGCGAGTATAATATTAGACTAATTTTATCAATATAATCGATTATTGTATTTCAAAATAATTCCAAAGCACGAATACAATGTTAATACCTCTCCCACCAATTGTAATACGCTTGAATTAATGCCATCCGAAATAACACGTGACCCGATGGAATTGGATATTCCCATGTATCGAAAATTGTTCCGACTATGCTTTTCATTTTCTCAGAATGAATTAACTACTAGCATTAAAGCAGGTCTCTGTATACACTTTCGTACAATTTCATGTTGTAATAAAACTTTGATGTAGCTTGAAAAACACAAAAGAAAGCACTTTGTACCTACAAATAAATTTGTTAATAGACTTATTTTCGTCAAATTAAGTCATCTCTGATTCACAAAAAACGCAGTGTTCATTATATAAACGAATAACAAAAATACGAGAGATGTTCAATAATATTTCAGCAATTCAAGTTTAATGAAGGTTTAATTAGTTTAGAGATAAGACTAGTGTTTACTGTATAACATGCAAATTTACATTTTCATGATGAAATGTTGAGTTAAATTTACATGCTGAAGATGTCATTTTGCAAATCATAAAAATATACTGAGTAACCTGAAAGCTAAAAATCATTATTCGAATTCTAATATAAATTAGAGATACAACTATTTGTGTTTATGAAATGTTTATACTTCATTTTTATTTCTCCAGCGTTTTCAAATATAATTTCGAATGCATGATACTAATTTTTTTGACGCTCGGAAATAAAATAACCACTCTTCGAACAACTTGTCTTCAGGTAAATAATCACTTTCTTGAGAATACCGTGTGAAAAAAAACAAAAATGACCCGAAACTAAGCTCTTTTGAACGTGTACAGAAGATGTTTCGATCTTATATCCCTGCCGAGTAGAATATACGTCATTATTCTGCCAACAGATTCCTTGTGCCTCTATAAGAACACAGTGCCTCTATAAGAACTCTTGAGTCTAGAGCCAAAACATGCAAACTTGACTTGCGTCTAGAGCCAAAACTTAACTTCACCGACAATGGGTATTAGAGAAATTCTCCTCGTTCATACCAGATGGAGCTATTGTAATGAGCCCTATGTGGAAAACCCTCATTCAGAACCCACACTGGTGTCCAGTCCCTTCACCCCCACCCCTGCTTTTGGATCTACGTCTCACATTGTGTCGTGCAGCTCTTGCAGCCTGAATATTACAACCTCCCAGTGGCAATGTTGGCTACGATAAGCACGAGTAAACTGCTTCTTGACTGCAAATAATGCGTGTATTTGATATGTCCTTTTTCGTTTAGTTAACTAAATATGCTCATTAATTCTTTTATCTCTGGTTAGGAGCACGCGTTCAATTAAAATTCCAGCGTGCAATTAAAATCCACACTCACCAATCAGAATTCAGAAAAGGAGACAAATAGTTTAATTAAGAAAAAATATAATAGGCGTAGCCAAGGTGTTTGCAGTCGGCCATGAAACATGAACAAAAATGTGCGCATAATCACATATTACGTACTTACAACGACTACATATAATCAATGGATGAATAAAACTAAATTGGAAAGTAAACGTTAAGCTGACTTATGGAACAACATAAAATATTTAATGTGAATAAATTAAATGATTAATGAGTAAAACATTTGGTCTCAGGATTACGAATGTAAACGTCTGTTGTGTTTACCAGTTCTAAAAAGTAGGCTATAGCAAAACTCTGTCAGAAGCGACTAGTTTTTTCCCCAATATTTATACATTCTGTATTCTCTCTCATACCTGTAATTACTTTGCGTGGGAAGTAATGCTTTCATGACTTTGTCAGCTTCTTCTAATGTTTTATCCGCAATATGTTCAGTACCTCCCATTTTCAAATATTTCATGGAAACAAAAACAATGCAGGTCCCACTCAAATATATCTTTTTCACAAGCAATATTACGTTATGAAATGCGTACCTCGGGTGGAAAAGATGCATTGAAATTTTTTAAAATTTGAATTATTTGAAAACAATATTGAAGGTAACATGTGTATGAAGGGGTATAATTGCACTCGTGGTATACAAGAAAACTCTCTTATATCGTCGCTCGTTTTCTTGAACACACCACTCATGCAATTATTCCCCTTTTTATACACTCGTTTCGTAATTATTATAATAATTATCAAAATAATTAACATATTTTATTTTTTTGTATGTTTCCTGTTTAAATCGCCCCAGCACGTCCCCGCCGCGTTGCGCGCTGGCTTGTCGCGCCGACGCACAGTGGAAAAAATGACCGAAAACCTGGCCATAAGTCTAAATATCAGTCGATTTATACCAAATTTGGTATGGATACTTAGTTAATGTTTAGAAATAAGGATCTAATGCTAATTTGCAAAAAAAAATTCAAAATGGAGGCTAGTTATGAAATTATTACACATAAGTTTTTATTTCTTTGCAGACAGACTGTCATGAATCTAATAGAGTTACAGTATTAAGTTAACGGTATTTAATACAGAATTTAATCTATTTTCTATCCCTATGAAGCAAACGTCGATTTTCCGAAATTCGATTTTTCGACTTTTGGCCACGTTTTGGGGAACATTTTCCACAGTGCGACGTCGTCGTCTCTGAGCACCGCCAGGGCGGAGCGTGTGGGGCGTGGCTGACGTCACGGAGATGTGCGATACCACGCGATGCGACGCGACGCGACGCGCTCTGCTGCGGAAACGCACTACCTTCGCAACTCAACCCCACACGGGACGTCTGCGCTGTGAACTCTTTGAACTTTGCAAGCCCGACGAAAGGGGGTGTGCCCCTACATCTACATGGAACGCGAATCTGATAGGGACCTCGGAAGCTTACAGGGTCCTTGATTTTTTTAGTTCATTCAAAAAACATTTTACATCAAGGATATTACACGAAACTTACAAAAATAATTTCATCATGAAATCATACGTTTAAAGGTAAAAATCTTCTAATGTATATTTTTTTGTTTATTCCTGAAGGTGTACAAGTTTTCCGCGCACTGTCCATATTTTCGTCCGCTTTACAATTTTCAACTTCTGATGATGCAAGGTTTCATCCCTATTTTCTCATAGTATCGAAAGACTTCATTATGAAGTTTGAAAGTCGTCAACGTTGCCGAAAATCCGTGGGCTCAGACTTCATTTCTTAAAATAACCCGCAGACGATCTATGAAAATAAGTATTTAATTTATTAATACGCACATACATTTGGTTCCAGAAAGAATTATTAGACAAGACAATTGCCTATCAACTGATAATACTCTTTACACTACAGCCAAGAGTATGTAACACCACCTATTTTATTTTAATTAATACTCATACCTCCAACCTAAAGATCTGGGTATTTTTTTGTAATTTCTGTTTCACTCATCCTGCAGTCTAGGAAATTCGTCAAAAGCCTCTTGCCATAAGCGTGCCCCCACCCCAGCGACTCCTTGATTACGAAACTCTGCCCGCAGCCACAATGACCACTGTCGTTCACCGACCGTCGCGGCCACCTCACTGCTCCACCGCTGAGGCTGTCACAACCACCAACCACAAACGTCCCTGTTAATGCCGCCACAGCAGCCCGCGCTGCGTCGAATACATGCACCGCCGCACGCCGTCGCTTTTGTCCCTCGACCCCAAGACACACACACACGCACGCACGCACGCACACGTTAGACGTGTGACGCCCTCCCACGTTCCATTCTGGACATGCTGTGTGTCTGTGTAAAGCGTTGTAGCTTATTACTTAGCGTCATCAAACGAAACCCGTTCGTACAACGTCACCCTGTCCGGCATGGTAACATAGTGACGTCATAATGCACATGAACGCGTTAGCCGAAACATGAGCGCAAACACGAACACTCTACCGTTGCCTGTTAGGTTCTTCCAGCACAAAATTCTGCGGCAGCCAAAGGCTGAGAATGGTGAGAGGTTATGCACCTCTCTACCCATAACTTCGATTTATCCTTTTGTGCCTTGAATGTTATTGTAGCCTTAAAACCTGTTCTGAAAGAATGACCGGTCGACTCGAGTGATTAAGTCAGTGCTGCGGTGACCCGATGGTTCAAGAAACACGGGCCATTTTCGTAGGCGGCATCCACGACTACGTTCCCACAAAGGTAACTCCTGCATTTCTGGAGAGTTGTACGCGCAGGTGTTTTTTGTATGCTCCTCTATTTCGTTCTCACGTCACACTAGAGAATGTACTTTCTTTTGTAAAGATACCCAAGCGGATTTCATGTGATCATACTTAGGATGGAATGGAGTGAGATGGTGCAACTTCCTCCGTGATTTCCTGACATTTCATTAGGGCAGAAAAAATCCAACACGATTTAGGAAAATCTAGGAATTTTTAAACGTGAAAAATTAAAAGGCCATAGAAACTGATCATGTATTTGTCCTGTATAAAATAATTAGATACAGGACGACGTATGACTAAATTATGAACCTGTAAAACAAATAATCAGTATTATTGATTGTTTAATGAAATACACCAATAATTAGGAATTCAAAAAATTAAAATTTGCTACAAAATAAATCGAGTGACCCGAGTTTATTTTGTCGTCACAATTACAGCCCTTTATTGGAACAAGTTCGTCTTCTCCGCAGTATCACGGCCATCCAGCACCAAGTGTCCATTTACGCACAAACGCAGGTCCGGGGCAATGGCTAATATGTGATGTGTGTGTGTGTGTGTGTGTGTGTGTGTGTGTGTGTGTGTGTGTGTGTAGGGGAGGATACACGCCCAACACACGCACTGCAATCCTCCTCCAGCAAATTACACGAAAACTCATTTATAACAATTCAATTAGGATCTTGATTACAAACCAAATAAATGTCATTACTTTTGCCGGATGTTTCCAGGACGAGGCAATTATCGCAGGATTTCAACGCGCGCGCATCGCGATTTAATAGCGCCGCCAAACGACTGCTGCGAGCGACGGCCGGGCAGAGCATCCGGGATTCGCATTGTTTACAAAGCAGTCGCTGTGAAGGGTGAGTCAGCGAGGGTGACGCTTATCGAACATTATCGGACGTGGGCAACTCTCACATCCGTTTCAAGTCACGTTCTGAACGCTCTCGCGATGTGATGCGGTGAAATGCGGCAATGAATAACTGTCGAATAACGGATGTGTGTTTAAAGGCTGATCTACTTCGGCGTGCCACCACGCAGGGCAATAGATGTTAATATATTTTTTTATACTCCAATTGTATTATTCTCCCATTTGATGGCTGTAACCCGTTGCATAATGATACCCTTTACAATACAGATTCCATTATGACACAGGTTCTTGACCAATCACAGAGAAGTTTACAAACCCCTACGAACATAACCCCACGAACATAACCCCACGAATATAACCCCACGAACATAACCCCACGAACATAACCCCACGAACAGAACCCTACGAACAGAATCCGATAACGCTGATAACCCAAGTGTCAGGCTTCATTAAATGTGGCGAAACTGGAGTAAAGAAAATGTAACAAACAGTACCTACAAGAAGTAGAAACAATAGCGAAAACAAATTACGAGAAAATAAATCCGGTAAACGAAGATACAGAGGTAAACAAAACGAGAAACAAACCGTGAAACCGAGACGGGAAACGAGACCAGAAAAAGCGTGTTCCCAGGGAAGAGGTGTGGGAGGGGGCCGCTAGCCTCTGTGGGGCGGAGGTCGGCGTCCGCTTCGCGTGAAGGGCCAGGCGCGGGCGGCGCGTCGCTTGCGGTGGCGCAGCACAGCTTTACGGCCCCTGGCCCCGGCGCCCGCGGGGTTTTTGGGACTCGTAAAATGAGATTCCTTAACGTTTACGGCCGCCGGCTTACCGGAAGCGGCGGCGGCGGCGGGCTCCGCGAAATAGGGCGCCGTGCATTGCGGCGCGGAGCACGTAAGCCCCTGCGGTCCTCTCCGCCCGCCCGCCCCGCCCCGCTCCGTCCCGCCCCGCCCCGCCCCGCCCCGCCCCGCCCCGCCCCGCCCCGCCCCGCCCCGCCCCGCCCCCGCCCAGCCCTGCCCCGCCCGGCCCTGCCCCGCCCCGCCCCGCACTGCACCGCTCCCCCGCCCGGCCCCGCCCCGCCTTGCCCCGCCCCGCCCCGCTCCCGCCCGGCCCCGCATTGCACCGCCCCGTCCCACCCGCCCGCCCTGGCCCGCCCCTCGTCCTGGCCTGGCCTGCTACCCCCGTACCACTAGCGCGTTGCGCTGTGTCCTGACCAACCCGCCCCGCTCCATCGCCCCGTTCCATTCCCCAAGACCCCCTCCGATGCCGCCGTCCACGCAAAGTCGTCCTGCATTACTCGGCCCTGTACCGTCCCGCTCCCTCCCACCCCCAGGTGTCCCACACCAACCCATCCCACTTCCTGCCACTCCGTCCCGCTCTTCGTCGTACCACTCCTCCACCCGTCTCAACCTATCCCATACCCTTTCGTCCCACCCCAACACATCTCTCTCCGTACCAACCTAACGCGCTCCGGCCCGTGCATCCCATCCCATCCCTCCCTCTCCGTTCCCGTCCCAGCCACATCCGTGCCTGTCTATCCATTCCCGTCCCGCTCCATTCCATTCCGATCCGTTTCATTCCATCCCGATCTCTCCCATCCGATTCCCTGTCCGCTCCTTCCCATCCAATCCCGCTCCGACGTGCTCCCTCATCACTCCCAAATTCATAGTTCCCATCATAACATTCTACACATCCAAAAAAAGTCTCTTTTATCATGTTTCTTTTCGACATAATGTCAATGGTCTTACACTGAACAACTCATTTCCAGTAAAGAAAAAAAAGGCAGATTTTTGAATGTTCTCTCTTTTTCGCTTCCTGTCTTGTCTTCCTGTACACGTATCTACCCGATCTCCAAATTCTATATCTAATGCCTCCTACGTCCCGTCTCCTACGTCCCGTCTCCTACGTCCCGTCGATGCCAGGCGCCGTGGGCGACCGCGGCAGGGCACTAGGCGCGCGCGCTCGCTGCGTGTATCCCCCACCGCGACATACGCACGCACGGCACCACGGCACGCATGCCGCTTCGCGCAGAGCAGGCCCACGCCCCCTTTGCAAGACACTACGTCCCAGGAGTGGTTTGGTTTTTTCGTGTTTCCGGGCGCGTCAACTGCTTCGGTCCCGTTAGTGTAGTGCATGTTTTTTCCTCGGGAGATGGCGGTGATCTTTCCCCGCGACATCCGGCGACGACCTACCGTCGGCTAGTGAGGTTTTCCCCTAACCAGAACTCTCCCATCAGCGAGGCACCGCCCCAGCCGGGACAAGCTCTAAGCTCCCGACCGATCTCCCAGACTATGTGGAAGTGTAGTGCATGTTAGTGTAAGTGTGTGTGTAAGGAGAGAGGATAGGAGAAGGAAGAGGAAGGACAGATCGCGCGCGGTCCGTGGCCCGTTTGGTAGGGTACTGCTCCGGCATTCGCCTGGTATTGATCGGAGAAACCACGAAAACTACCGATCAGAGCAGCCGGCCGCTAGAATTCTCCTCCAGACAGCAGCTGAATTCGACCTAGCTGAAAAGCTAGTATCGAAAATCCTGCCGCCCTCAGGACTCGAACCTAGGACCTCCCGGTTAGAGGCGCTGCAGTGACATCAGCTGATGCACTGAGCTACCGCTACCGGTCCAGTTACAAGGAGTTACAATATAAAGATGAAACATAGGCGGTTATTAAAACATAAACGAGTATTACATTCAAAATAGTATCTTGAACAAGAATAGCATGGCAACGTTTCAGAGGTCGAGTTGTGCCTCCATCATCAGGCCTTTAACAATATGTCAACTAAAATAGGAAATTAAATAATTAATATAAATAAAAATTAAAACAACTTAAATTAAGATATCTTTATTAATATTATTTTTTTAAATTTTGCTCCACTCATTGAAAACAAATGAATTCAGTTGAGCACAAGCGAGGTACCCCCCCCCCAACAATGCAGAAATCTTACCCTATTAAACCGTGAATTTTGATACTCCTGGTAGTTCAAGTGAGCATACTGGTGATTTTGGCAGTACTAGTGAGTGTGTAATCGTAAAGTTTTGCACAATATTGAATAGTGATGATGACACAAATCGAACGTCGAAATAAAGGAAGGAAAATTGTGATGCAAATTCAAATTAAAGGATGTAATTTCCAACCATCTGAATTATTTATTTATGAATCGTTTTAAATTGGCAGCCACATTTTCTTTTGATTCGAATAGTATAGCATAACGAGATTACAAAGCAATTTCATAATAGCCTACTAATTTCGTAATTGAATTTCGCTTGGCCCTGGTCCTTTCATTCTGATACTGACACACAGAAAAGCATAATCAATATGAACCAGAGCAGAACACGGGTAAGTAAGAAATTTACAAAAGCCGAAATAAGTGAACAGGTTATGAAACAACATCGCATTGAATCATGGTAATCCACAACACAGCATGTCATCTAAACCAGTGTTTTACGATCAAAGCCCAACGCCTGCAGACAAATCTCATGCAAACCAATGAAAATGTTAAACATGAAATCCGTTTTCACTGTATACGTGAATAAATTAGTCCAATGTATATCTCTAAATCATTTTTTCGCATAACTTGATATTCGAAAACGTGTTTTTATCTGTAAGGCAATATTTCATACCATTAAGTGCTCTTTATGAGCGAGTGGATAGAACAATCGATTTAAAATGTTACAAAAGGTTCACTTTGATTCTAATCCATGGGATCAGGTAATAGCACCAGCGGGGGTTATAGGAACTACGCCGCAAGAAATATGTCGTATGATAAAGCGACCTCTGCTGACTGACAAACAATGTCTCAGTAGAGTAGATGAATGCATTGTACTTTTAAAATAATTAGCAACATCACAAAAGCAGACATCTATTTTCGGGCCATTTAATCTACAACTGAATTCTTAAATGCTGAATAAAAATAAAGACATAATTTTTTCATTATGTTCATTGAACGCCCCCCACATGTAGTTCATAAAGAAAAGTAGACTCCAGTGCGTTCTACGATAGTAAAAACTAGTGGTGCTACAGAATGGCACAGACTTCCCCGTACTAGTTACTTTTCTAATTTCTTTGGTCATGGTTCCGGATATTTACGGCCTTGCTACATATTCTTGCCCGTTGCCATCTACCGCCGCCCAAATTAATTTTGTTTTGAAATTTTCTCGATTTTTCGGTCTCCTAATGGTAGAATAGAAATATTACTTCAAGAATATTAAAGAAAAGTAAAACTTCGTCCTATGGAAACTTTCGTTGAAAACTTTGGAGCAGGTTTTAAGAAAATATTATTTAGTCATTACTGTAAATGCGAAATTAAAAGCTCTTTTTCACAAAAATCCTTTGAGTCTTCGATAAACTTTATCGGAAGTCATTTGAAGCACTGCCACTCACAAATGCAATATTAAAGGCGTGAGAGGCATTGAAAAAAATTACTATTCAATAATTTTTGAAAAAAACAATAAAAAATACAGCAGAATAAATTTTACGTCACCATAAACAGTGTAATTAGCATTACCCTTAAGAAAAGTTTGAAGAAAGAACTTGAAGCCGGTTTTGAGAAAATGGCGTTCGACCGTTTCTGAAAACAAGGAATTTTGAATTCATTTTCACAGAAAACTTTTCAGCTTTAGAGAAACTTTATTGTACATAATTTTAAGCACATATACTCGTAAATTAAATGCTACAAACTAATCACCGTTAAATATTAACAACGTGAGAGACATGTCACAAAATTACATCTGTATAATTTTAGAAAAACAACAAAAGAATAGAGCAATTCGGCGTTTACGTCATCTTATAAAGCATAGTTTTGCACTATCTCTACAAATATTTTTAAGAAAAAATTTGGAGTTGTTTTTGAGAAAACCCTGTTTTGTTATTTTTTAATATTGCACATTCTGCACGCAATATTGCACGAAAACTACTGAACTTTTCGAAAAATATATGTGGTTTTCATGAGATAACTAACTATTGAAAAAAAATTACTTACGTAAAAATCTCTATTTTCAATTTTGTAGTTGTAGGAAGACGTGGAAAAATTCAAATTCTTGGAATATTTGAAACTTCAGAACTAGCAGTGAAAACCGAACCTAGGAAGAAAAAATCTGAAGCCCTTTTTGAGAAAATTTTGAAAATGTCCCTAGAGCTTCATGTAAAGTACTCCCAAATTTTAAAGAATGGTTTTCAAATTCGCAAAGTTTCGATTCAAACGAGATCGGCCGGAGAATATCCATTTTGGAAAAAATCGTGCGTATAGTTTATGTGCTTGAGGTGTTCACAAACGGACACACAGACAGACGAATGTTTGTTGTCAATCATTTTTTCGTTATCAAGGACCAACAAAACATGGATTCTGACTACACTACGTGTTCGATAATTTTTTCTTAATTTAACAACTGAATTTATCCACGCTTTCGTTGCGAGGGGCCGGAGTTTTTCTGCCAAACATTCGCTGCTTTTTCCCGCAGCATTATATAAATTTCTCTCTCTACTGGGCAAGCGATAGCGATAAAGTAACTAGGTATTTGAGCAACCCGAACAAAGCTGAAACGACTAAGAAAGAAACTTTTTATTGGACTTCGACGGTATGTTCCGTGAAAGTAGTACGATCAATCTCTTTCATTCTGAAGATAAGCTAATCAAATTTCTTTTCAGATTCGCACTCATCTACTCCTGCCGTTCAGTCCAGAACCCTTTCCCAAAAGATTAATCAAAATACAAATTCAATTTACAAATGAAACAAACATTTATTAAAGAATTACTAATGCACGCATAAAATTTCGACGAAGGTATATTTGAACGCGATAGTCAATTAACCAAGGGTTGTCTAATGAACATTATTTACATTTAGTGATATCCATAAAGATTTAAAGAAAATCAAAATTAAGTTAGTGTTTTACTTAATTCACCGACTACCATTTGAATAAAATAATACAGCAACCTCATTTTCATTGTCATTAAACCTTTCTGGAAACTTCAAAGTTAATTAACAATATAGTGTACAGTTCCGACATATGCGGCGAAATTCATATCTGCTGAGCTTCCTCTACTCCAACTGTTTCAACACACTAGCATGCTCGTTAATTTTAACAACCGAGATGAAATGCATCCTCCCGAACCAGGTTATCAGAAATGGCCGACGTCGTCTCGTCCAGGAGTTACTCCAGCGTCCACCCGGACTGAAGTAGCGCCTCTGGCGGCGACCACGGAATTAATCCAGCGCCCAGCGGCGCCACGCATAAAACGCAATGAGCATCCGCTCGTAAAAAGAACCGCCACAAAACCTTCATTAACATTTTCCCCCAATCTCTTTCGCCGACACCACCGGCAAGTCCCGTGGAGTTTCTGAAAGAATCTGCCCTCTTGTTAAGCGGCACGCGGTGGCAGTGGCTGTAAACAATATTTATTGCTAACTAGCTAAAGTAACCCATCGCACAAGTAGTTCTTAATTACTGACATCGTACTCGTAGAACATAGGCAAATGAATTTTAGGATCAATAGTATGAAATGAAAATAATTTTATACACATCCCCATCCCCGCTCTCCTCCATCCTAACCCATCCATCCCGTCTTACATTGCTCCACTCCGCTCCGCCCGACATTGCTCCACTCCGCTCCGCCCGACATTGCTCCACTCCGCTCCGCCCGACATTGCTCCACTCCGCTCCGCCCGACATTGCTCCACTCCGCTCCGCCCGACATTGCTCAACTCCGCTCCGCCCGACATTGCTCAACTCCGCTCCGCCCGACATTGCTCAACTCCGCTCCGCCCGACATTGCTCAACTCCGCTCCGCCCGACATTGCTCAACTTCTACTTCGCCCGACATTGCTCAACTCCGCTCCGCCCGACATTGCTCAACTTCTGCTTCGCCCGACATTGCTCAACTTCGCTCCGCCCGACATTGCTCGACTCCGCTCCGCCCGACATTGCTCAACTCCGCTCCGCCCGACATTGCTCAACTCCGCTCCCCCCGGCATTACTCAACTGCCTTCCGTTCTATCTCGCTCCATGCCTCTTAGCCTTGGGCAAATTTGACTTCATCCCTCTCTGCCTGTCCGCCTGCCCTCTCGCTTTGACCGCCCACCTGCCCCGTAAGTCACCATGCCGGCACTCATTAGAGTTTACGATTAGAAGAAGAATTTCTTATTCGCATACACCGTAGTTCAATTGGAACGTTTATATCTTCAGAAAGTTTAGAATTTGCGATGATATGTCAGTTATCAGTCCCTTCTCTTATGTCATGAGTAACCGGCTGAGATTGCTCAGAGCAGCAACTGTTGCACTGCAAGGTCTGTGACTGGGGGGATCCTAGGGAGGAGTCCCGACTTTGAGGTATTTTCGACACTAGCTAGATAGCTACGTCTCATTCAGGAGAACTAGAGGTCTTCAGCAGCTAAAAAGTTGCCAAATAAAACCAAACGAAATGGATTTCCAAGAAGTGGATCAATAACATATTGTAATTTTGCAGTAAAAATCTGAACAGTTTCGTCGTTTTAGTTTGCTTCTTTTTTGCAAATTTCTGCTTTTTAAGGAAACATACACAATTTTCTATCGCCAGAGGCTGCATAGTTATCTCTCAATTTCTGCGCTCCTTGGAAATTAGTAATACATATATTTTTACGGCTGGCTGATCGTGCAGCAGATTTCCGTGGCTTCTCCAATCAATACCAGGCGAATATCAGAACAATACACTAACAAACGAGCCACGGACTGCGCGCAATGTTCCCTTTCTCATCCTTGTCCTCTCCTCTCCCCTTACATAGGTACACTGTTATAAGTGATACACTACCACACATGTACACTGAAACCCGCTGGTAGTTCTTGATGGGCCGCTACCCTATTGATAGATAGATAGATAATTTATTTAATTTGCTTTGGGCATTAAGCCCGGTGGCAAATTCTTTACACTTACTATGCGTCTAATACCATAATATAATGAATACTAAAAATACATACAATTCAATACACAGAACAAAATTACTTCATTCAAGGCATGCCTACTAAATGCAAAGGCCCTTCACAGACTACTGATCCTATCACTTACACTATTATTAGAATTTAATCTTAATCTAAAAGTGTTGATATTTCTAGGCAAAGTCTCAATTGGTGCTGCAGGCAAGCTATTCCATGACTCAGTAGTCCTATTTACAAGAGTATTTTCCAACATCAGTTCTCTGTTTCCTTGGACGTATTTTCCTAATATGGTTGTGGCGTGCTAAGTAGACGGGATCATGCATTCTTTCCTGAATTTCCTTCCATGCCGGATTTTTCCCTAACGCTTTCTAAAATATACACAACCTTGCTTTTTCCTACGGCTCGCCAATTAATTCCCATAACGATACTTCATTGGAAAAATTTCCTATTACCTGACACCTCTGACACCTGGAAGGGAAACACGCGCATGGCGAACGCAGGTGGGCGCCGATCTCGTGTTCCTGGAGAGGAGCAACACCATCTCCTCCCAGGGCACCCTCCCATGCAGCACAAAAAGGGACTCATTTCGATGGGAGATGTAGCGCCCGGAAACAAAATAATTAATCATAACTTGACAAGAATATATAAAGCAATAGTGAGACAAACGTTCCTGATTACAGTTTAGCAAAAAAATGTTGGAAATAATTTGGAGATCCGAAAACAGTATGAATTCTTGATGTTGGAGGATTTTAAAATTGAACAAAATTGCTCTGAAAGGAACTTCCCCTGCGTATATGAGAATTTAGAGGCTGGCTAGTCTAATCGGTCGGCTCCCATCGATCAACTCTATTATTATTATTATTATTATTATTATTATTATTATTATTATTATTATTATTATTATTATTATTATTATTATTATGTTTATATAATTAGCTGCTACCGGTTTATACCCAATTGCAGCTTAAATAAGTTTATCTTATAAAAAAAAACTGGAGGGGAACGCCAGTGAAGTACCTCAATCAAGGAGCCGCGCGGCGAATCCGACTGTCAAAGCACATTCTCAGGGCAAGGCGCTGCCAACATTGCACGCGAAACATGCTTTTCAAAGATTTCAGCAGCACTTTGAACAAACTTTTTCTACGGTAAGGGTCGAATTGCGCTGTAACGTCAAATGAGTAACAAGAAGAGGATGATGAAAAAACGTGTGTACGTAAAATGTATGTAAAATAAGTATCTAGACCGTCTTCTAGAATTCAGTGGGAAATACAGTAATTCAAATTATCGTTTTCAATGTCGTTGAAAGAAGGAAGAAGCAACATATATCTCCAAAAGGACGCACTTAAGCTTTGATTTGTTTTTGTTCTGTTGGGAAGGTCTCTGATAAATCGCTGCCCTTAAAACTTGGAATGGCGGTCTAGCGGGTTAATGCGAGGTCTACGACTATACTTTACACTCAAATTGCAGAATAATTCGCTCAGGGAAATAGGGAAGGCGTGAGATTCATACTAATCGCGTCGTGGTATAATCTACGTGATTATTTAGTAGGAAGTTCTTCTCACAACAAATCTAAAGTTTTCGGATACAGAATAACCAAGTAAAATTTTAAAAGAAAATGAAAAACATAACAGGTGATAATTTCAGCTAGATTAGCAATTCTATGTAACAGTAAGAGCTAATCTCGTGAAATACGAAATCTCCCGAAACATAGGGGAAGCGAAGCTTTCGAGGTCACTTTATTTGAACTAGTAGTTGCGAACAAATTGCATGAGCCAAAGTTAACGTTCTATATAATACTGAAAAACGATTTCACAACAGACATTCTTTTCTTTTTAATAAATAGATAAATAATCGTTTTATTTTGCCCATATTTCTGTAAAACAAGTATTTTGCTAACGACGCACTAGAAAAAGTTTTCATAAAAGAACATGAAGTGCTACATCAGTACGTACTTTCTCGCATTATTGGATATATTGCGTTATATTGAAATATTGTAATTTAAGCCATACTAAAAACTCGGTTATAGCGGGGAAAAGTCCAATTCGACCAATTCATACGAAGCACTGGTGGTGCATATCTGCGTTTATTTCGAAAGCCAGAAACAGTAGTCATTTCTAACTTTTAAACAAATGAAACACGCATGAATAAATTTAACTCTTACAGCGTTTGCAGCACATTATACAAAAACAAAAAAACAATATTTCACACAATCTTGCCTTCTTTTCATCGAAGTGAGTTAACAATTTCTGAATACCATAATCAGTGATCAAAACGTTTTAAATAAAATAAATGTGTTTGTTAGTTCTATGTTAAATATACGACAAGCCATAAATGTACTCCCTTTCGTAAGAATTCTTTTTACATCATACGATCATCACGATTAGCAACAATAAGAAGCATTCGAATATAATTTTAAACTGCCGTGTTGCCATTTTGCGTACTGCCACCGCGAAATTCGAATTTACACGAAATTCCAACTTTTTTTTCTATTTTTCGGAAATAGAGAGAATGCGCTGAAAATGGGACTGGCACGATTTTCTTTGCCGTTCTTTGCTACATACGTGAAAAAAATTGAAGAAAATATTTGGATGCCTTTTTGATAATATAGTTGTTTAAAATTTAAAGTTGGTTATGTGTGACGTAAACTTACGCAAAATATACTCATATTTACGAAAAAATTAACATACCCTTATTGAAAGGTTGTTTCTGATGAACACATTTCACAAAGAAAAACAAATAGTATATTCATCAATATAGTTGTAGGAAGACGACGAAACAAATTCGAAAAATTACGAATTTTGACGAAAATGAAACCTCCACCATTCTGTTAACAGTCCTTTACGCTACCCGACAACGAAATTTAATCACAAAATGTGGACCTCTTTTTTAATATTTTGAAAATGGCTTAAGGGATTTATTTAAAGACCCCGCCCCCCAATTAAAACATCGAAGTCAAATTCAAGGCGGCGCCAGCCAGATCGTTTGAGATATACCTACCCTTTGGAAAAAATCGGCAGAACTGTTTAGGCGGCAGCGTTGGTCACAGACGGAAAGACGGACGGACGGACGGACGGACGTTTTCTTATCAACAGACTTCTCGTATGAAGGTCCCACAAAACATGGATTCGGACTACAAATGTGTTAGATAAAGTAATTAACAACTAATTGGTCACTCGACCATCTCGAAAAATATTCATGTTTTGTACATACATTTCCTTATATTTTGGCTGTTCAAAAACATATTTTATTTATTTTTATTGTAACTGCTTTACAAATGGCGGCAATGTTTGTTTTACGCCGTGCGCTATTTTTCGTGTTTGTAGACTTTTACTCTTTCTAAATTATTCAGCTCTGGTTTGTTCTAGTACACTAGAATGAAAGGCATTAAATTCAGTATATTCTGACCTACAAATCGAAATATTATTTACCTGCCTTCTATGTTTTTAGTTGAGAAATAGTGGCAGCCAAATTTATGGAACGCGAATGAACCAAGTTCGATTTTCAGAGAGTAATTTTCAAAGAAGGAATAGAATTTCAGCCTTAATTTCTTCAGTGCTTTTGCATATAATCGTGTAGTTACTATCTGTATAATATCATTGGTAAGTAGCGAACATCTTGAAACTTACCCCTCATAAAAATTGGAATTTTGGAATTTTTCCAAAAATTCAACTGTACTATCTCTGTTGGGGGATCAGATACAAATCTAAAAATGGCATACCTACTACATATCTATGATACCAAACTTCAGTGAACTTTCAACTTTTAGATTTAACACGAAGTATATTTTTAAAAATTGTAAACTTTCGCAAAAATGGCTTCATTTTTCAAAAACATTTTCATATTTTGTCAAAAAAGCCGCCATTTATAAAGCGAATACCAAAAAAATAAACCAAAGATGTTTTTAAACATCCAAAACATAAGGAAATTTATGTACAAAATACGATTTTTTTTCGAGTTGGTCGAGCGACTAGTGATGGACCACTTAAAATGGATTGACCCGTAAGTAGTAGTCAGAAAGTAAATTGAAAGCGAAAACGAAATAAAGAATATTACTACAACAAAACACTACATTAAAAAATGAAAATTAGAAAGATTGGTATGTTTGGTATGATTCACGTTCCTCCTCGTATCGTTAAAACACACACATACGTGCATGCAATCGTACGCGGACCTATACACATCACTTCCACAGACAAATTACACTGTGACATACTAATATGTCACTGAATATTGTACAACATTTATTATAAATGGCGTCAATTAAAGGGGATAAATTATGTGAATATGTGTTGCTAGCATAGCAACGGTAAGCGAGCCGTCGTCAAGGTCAACATATTCATGCAGTGACAATCGCGGAGACGGCTTGTTGAATTCTATATAGAATTCTGGGATTGGCCGAAAAAGCAGTGACAGTCGTGAAGACCGCTAGTTCGTTTTGCAAGAAATTTAGAGATTGGCTAGGTACGAAAGTACATCAAGTGTTATCTGCAAATAAACAATCGAATTTATGAACCGAGTTTTGCAGGGGGGAAAGAATACGAGAGACATTCATTCTGACTGATGCCGTGCTCATGAACGGATCGTGCTCCAATTAATGTTAGGAGTTTTTTTTTCTTTGGGGACTTGTAAGTATCTACTAGGGAATGGATATTGAGAGAACATCAAAATTGGAACTCTAAGTGTGACAGTGGAGCTTAAAATATTTCATGTGAACGAGTTGGAGGGACATTGAGGGCTTGGGCGAAGTTGTCAGTGATTGGACTGGAACGTTAGCAGCAAATAGTTTATTGATCTGATGAACGATGATTGAAGTGTGCTTCCGAGGGAAGAAGAGAAGATGGTGTCTGGACCTGAGGACGGCGGCGTCAGAGATGGATAAAGATGGTCAAAAAAGCGCGCGAAGACATAAGGTTGGAACGGTCATGACAAACGTTTAATTTTATATTGGGTTAAGTTATACAATACCAAAATTGTTTTAAATTGTTTAATAAATTTCCATGTTGTTGTGAAATGAATATATGATTTTTCATTGAGCCAATTCTAGCAATGAAGTAGCAAGATAGAAAGATATTTGCTTTTCAGGTTCCTCGACCGAGTTTGTTTGAGTAAATTGCAATTTATTTCAAAATGGCGCACCAACTGGGGCTCGATTTTCTTTTAAATCAGTCAGATTATTTCAACACTGTCATAGGTGTATTACATCCGCTAATGTCCACGGTCAGCAAAAGAACTAGAAGCGTTTCTAATTTAATGCTGCTTCTTTACAGATGAAATACATTTAAGACAGCGTATATAGTAGTTAATCCGACAGTGGCAAAAGATCCTCTACGACTGCATCATTCGTTGTTGAGTATGGTTTGCTAATATGAAAAGGGGCGTTACTGCCAAATAGTGAATCAGACAGAAGATAGTCACCTGCAGTACAGTATTGATTTCTCCCGTCATATTTTACACTTTCATCTTAATCCCAAACTATACGCATTTTCGAAGCACGTTTCTTCACGAGATTCAAAGCCAAATAAAATATACTTCCTGGGGTGGCCCTTGTTGTCAATTTGAAACGGATCATTTCCTCCATTAATTTACAGCTTTTCTCCACCTAAACTCTCACCATGGTAAAGGTTTACCCCAACGACTTAAGCAGAGCAGGGTCTTGAATATTATTTCCAATTTATTGCTCATAACTCAAGTCGTATTAAGGCAATCGTAAAGAATGGAAATTGGGGGTAATAAATTTTGCGTATCGTAATCGGGGAGCAAAAGAGACAAAGCGAGGAAACACCAATGGGAGGGAGCGAGATGGATAATATGTCATTTGATAGGGCATTAAAAAGGGGGGGCAGCTTCCGTCTTTCATTATCCTCTGTCACGTCTCTCCCCTCATTACCGAAACGACAGTCGTCCTTAATCTGAGATATCTCGTTTAACTTCTAATCGCATTTCCTGTCAAATTTATCCCTGGCCTCGCCGTGTAATCTTTTAATAGCGTTAAGAAAAGATTGCTATTCTAAGTGGCTATCGGATTTTACGCCTCCGTTGCAGGCTCTGTTCCGGCTTACAAGCAACGAATAAGTGCGTTACGCTTTCGCTACCGCCATGTAGCATGGTGCTGATCAGGGGTGTTCCTTACAATGTGAAGTTTTAAAAAGCTTGCATTTTCTTGTAAAATTGCAAATAACCTATTGCATAGAGTCACTTCAATGATTCCAAAAAACATTGACATTTTAATAGATTATGTTGAAGTCTAGTTCATTTCTAACTAATTGAGAAGACAAATTACTTCATTTCTCTAAAAAAAACCTTTGCTTTTTTACGAAATTTCAAATTCTGAAAGGAATGTCTTTAAAAATGTGATGTTTAGTTTAGTAAGTTTAATAAAATGTTTTTTATTAATCTTAAAACGTTCGTAACCACGAGCAATGCCGTTTAACTTAACATTGGTTATTTTTATAGTGTACACAATTTCTTTGAAATCGAATGGTGTTGTCATTTGTCTCACTTAATACAAATATTTTCAATAAAATTATATTTATCAGTAAAACAATGAGAGAAATTCAAATATATATAATCTACATAATCTATCCCACAAGAGTTTTCCTATCATCAAAACTATTTAGTTACCTATACACTTTCTCATTGATGAAATTTTCTGTAAAAGCACAATACACAATGGTGATTTCCAGGAAAAAATATCTGTTCTCGTGTAAATTAAAAAATATTCTTATATTAAACAGTATTCACGTAACTTTGTTTTCATGTCATGTTTTTATACCATCATTTCAACTGAGCCGATACGGTGAAACGTATGAAGGAAATATACATAAGCAGTTAACTCAATGACAGTCGGTATTTCACATGTCCCTACTTTTAATCCCATTCAGTGGCATCGCTTTGTGGTGATTACATATACATTCCCGTGCACGGATAATTAGAGAAGAGTTAACAGGCGTGTTAGTGCATTGCATTGCATTGCATTCCATAGTCGCACACCCGAGTATCACGTAGAGAGGCGGCAAATTGCAGTAAAAGAGCGCCATTCATATTTTAACAGTAAAGTAGGCACAGCCGCATAAAAGCTATGTAAATAGGGTTGCCAAT
Organism: Teleogryllus occipitalis; assembly: GCA_011170035.1. Taxonomy (NCBI): domain Eukaryota; kingdom Metazoa; phylum Arthropoda; class Insecta; order Orthoptera; family Gryllidae; genus Teleogryllus; species Teleogryllus occipitalis. The sequence goes on along the minus strand of BLKR01015261.1, from coordinate 53,439 downwards.
CATCCTTCATTGACGTCAATGTCCTCTCGTCCTCCTTTGAATTTTAAAAGTGCTCCTTTTAGTAATTTTTTTAAACGTTTGTGGTCATTTATTCTATCACATGGCTAACACCTACTGACCAAACCTTTTATCGTTTATTGTTAAATTTAGAATAAAAAATATGAATATCCTTTTTCTGAACGCACACATGATAGTGGCCTAGTGCTAGTGCATAATTTAGCTTAGCGACTAAAATAGAAAAGAGACGCTTAGACCATCTTCATCTGCATTTTGTGAACGAATATTTTCACTTGAATTGCAAATGGAGAGAAGAAAGAAATAGAGCTGATGTTAGTCTACATTAAATATTTATAAAAAATGTGTTGATGCGGCCATTTTATTGCGTTTATGGAGTGTCCTCCCTTTTGCTAGAACATTGTTGGTAAACCTGTATGTTAAAGTATTAGGTTCAGTGTTTGTTCTCCACCAACAATGGGTTTGGTTCGAGCTCGAATTCGAGTGGACTGTCAAAGCAGTTAAATTACGAAAACAATCTTTTTAACAAGAGATCTCTAAAAAAACACGTGATTGGATATAATATCAGCTCTTGTGCTTAGAGGGGAAGATACACCACGCAATTGCTAACTCATTTTGATAACTCGGCGATAATCATTAGTAGAAATACAAAATATGACAATTTATTACCATAGTAAAAACAGTTTGGGATCTAAAATAGTGTTACACTGTACAGAATCTATTTTATTATTCACACATGAAGTAATTTTTAATGCAACAAAGAATGTCATTTTCTTCAATCTCATGAAACTAATATGACGGTATTTCTACTATTGTATATTCAAAATTATAACAAGAAATCATTAAAAGAACATCTTTGAAATGTATATGTTATTGAAGAGCACAGCAAGTTTTATACATTTGTGTTTAAAATATTTTGGAATAATTCTTTCACAAAAAATTGAGCTTCTGAACACAAAAATATTGAACAACCTTTAGCACTCATACTTTGTGTTAAACAATCCACCAATCTCGAATTGTAGATTCTACTGGAGAATGCCCTTTTTTTTATTTATTACCTTTATGTGGGAATAAAGTATATTACTCTAGAGTACATGGAAATATTGTTTCAAATAAAATATACCACCTAGTTGGTTATGGCTAGGGAACGGATTTTACTGTAATAAAAGTGCAAAATATGTACATATATGTGCGCTTATTTTTCCAAAACATGTAAAAAAACATAGAAAATATTTAAAATAAAAATTCATTTTTGTGTTTAAAATTGTTCTCTACAAGCATTTTTCGACCATACAAGGTCCCTGATCAGCCTTAACAAGGATTCGGAGTTGCTGAAAGTAGGTTCTATCTCTATAAAGTCATTGTATTCTAAATTTCACCACATATAAGAATTTTATTCGAAATATAAAATACGTTCATAGTATATATTACAATATTTCCGAGGAGCCGGTGTACAAGTGAATAGTACAACCGTGTAGCGAGTGATGAATCCCAGGAGAGAGGGTTCAAGGGTATACGCCCATCCCTGCAAATCGAACAACGCGGTAAGACAATTTACTGTGAAAAATATTTCTTAGTTTTCGATGAAGTAACGAATGTTTTGTTTGAAACATAAGCAAGAACGTAGTTGAAATTACTTTTATCCAAAAAATCCACCATCCTTTACTCCGAGTAAGCAGTAAGGGGGTGGGGAGGTAAGTTCGACAATTCACAGCGAAGAAATGGTGGTCGTAGAAGCGCAGCAGCATTACATTTGATTTATAAAAAAGATGATTTCGCAACATATATTGCAAACCCGCATCTGAAACGTTCCGTTGTGACGTATAAATATGTTAAAATGTATCAAAATATCTCATAATTAGTAAAATATGTAAAAATATGTAATTTTACCAAAATATGTAAAAATTTGTAAAATAAAAATAGTTATAATTCGTTGAGAATGTCTTGTAAACTCTAAATAATATAATTGAATGCTAGTAGCTAGTTTGTGTAACAACATGTAATTACATGGAAATTCGTTCCCTAGTTATGACAAAAATATTTTATTTCCACTTTTTACGAGTAAAAATTTAACTTCCGAAATAAAAAAAATTCAACTTATTTTCATAAAAGGTATATCTCCAGTATACTATCCTCTATTCACCACAACTCCTAACACAATTCGCACCCTTAAAAAATTTTCACCTGGACGACAAAATAAATTTTGCATAGAAGGAAGAGGAAGGAACTGGCCGCAGTTTTTGAAGCGCTCATAGAGTCGAGTCGTTTACTCTTTAGCAAACCGTTGGCAACCCGACGCACTTCCTCGCCAGTGTTTTATTTGGAAACTTGAGCTTCCCCTCAGCGTCGACGAAGGCGACGCGACCACCACCAACGCCGCCTAGCGGACTTCTGGCGAAGCTCGTTCACGAAACTTTCGCAATATCAAGACGGCGACGAAGCGAGGCGGCGAAACGAGGTACAAAAAGAAAACACACATACAACAAAAAAACAAGAGATGCGGAGAGCGAGGGGGAAGAAAAGGGGGGAATAAAAAGCAGGGTTTCGCACCTCAGATTTAAGCGAGACTTCGGGAATTAAAATAATAAAAGAAACTTCGGAGCCGCTCTCCAGGCGCGTTAAACGGCCGAGGGCGAAGACTCGTCTAAACAACCACTGGGCTTTCAGGCCCAACCCCGGCAACTTTGCCCTCGCCTTCAGGCGAACACGTAACAGTTTTACGTGCACCTCCGTCCGCAGTCTTCAGCAGAGAGACCCAGTCCGCAGATTACGTCTCAAACGAGATTCACCCCTTGCATCTGCTTCGTAAATAAACCAAATTTCACTGAGGATGTGGCTCAACATTTACAAGAGATCTCCAAAGGTAGGCTGCTTGTTTAATTTGTATTCCTAAGTAAATAATCAGAGCAACTGACACCGGGAAAATGTGACCATTGGGTAAATTTTAGATCACAACGTGCCATGTCACATTTCATTTTAATCATAATCGTGCATCCAGGCAGAGGGCTTTGTGGCTCTGCCCTCTCCCCCCCTGAAAATTTCGAAAGGAACCCTGTAGCACTAAGTAATAAAAATTTCATTTCCGTAAATAAAATCAATTTCTTATATTTCTCCTATTTTAATCTGCCAGTTAGGAAAATTGATTCATCTCATTTGAGCAAGAGACCTTCCAAACCATTTGGCTCCCCTATAAATTGTTCAACATAAAATGAATTATATTTATTATATGAAGTTTTAATTTCATTCTTCTTGCATCTTTTATTTATTACATAGTAAAATACGTCATAATGGAAAAGAGGACCTAGAAATGTAGTTATGCCCCCTCTTGTTTTAGGCGCTTAGAACTTACCCAACTTAACTTCATCTTACTCCTAGAACCAAAATGGGAAAAGAGTAAGAATTTGACGTGTGCCTCTGCCTGCATTCTGCATTACTCGCAAGAAGTGCCGCGTCGAAATTTAATGACGTACGTTTTCGTGCAATAAAGATGGATCTCTTGTATTTGTAGCAAGAGTAAACAAATTTCTTTGGCGTACTCGTATTTAAAAGTTTCCAGGAGAGTTCAATGTCCACGTTTCACTTCATTTTCGTAGTCTTCAGAAAACGTAATAAATGAAAAGGAAACAGAAAATATATTCTTTTTGATTGGTTGATTTTTTAACACGACTTACCACGCCTTCATGTTCAAAAATCGAATTTCTCTGTATAGATAATTTCTTTCCTAACAAAAAATTAAAATTTAATTATCACACTTATACGACAATCGATATGAAAAAAGATAAAAGTGAAAATAAAAAAATGCAAACGCTTGAAAAGTCATGCATTTTTGATGATTTATTTCTTCGAAGGAAATCGTCCTTACTTTAAACGCCCATTAACTGATTAATTTAATTTTAATGAAATTAACATCATAGTGATCTTCATCTTTAAAATTTTTAATTAAAACCATTTACGCTTTGAAAGGAGCAGAAGGTTGAAATGAAGATTTCCTTCATTATATAAACAATGACTTCATCGAAAGGGGAAAATTTCTTTCATTTTAGATGAAACTTTTAAAACTTTAAATAATTTAAATTTTGGTCCTTTTTCTCGAAAGTTTGGGTAAATCGCGTATAAAGTTTATACATTTCAAATACTTCAAGTATCCGTAGCAACGAATACTCATTTTAAGCGTGAAAATCTTGCTAATAAAACAGAGGTATGCTATAATTTTGGGCATTGGGTGATACTAAACTTTACGAATGTTTAGCTAATTGGCGTGTCGAAGTAGCGACGTATCACGAAAGAGATCTCGATACTATACAAATAATGACAGTATGAGTAGCACATGCCCCTCGCTGATGAAAAGACAACTGGTGCTATTACGCAAGATTAAGCTATGTATTACAATTAAGGACTCTTGCACACGAGCGTTGCGGCGACGCGCGTTAAGTAACGCGCGCCATAGAATAACACTGTATCTTATGTGAAACGGAACAAGACCGCTTTGGCATTTCCGCATAACACACAGTGTAGATCTAGGACGCGCGTTACTTATCGTCCGTCAAATGCGAGCCAACGCAACGGTCGTGTGACACGGGCCTAATATGTTGTGTTCCTGTTCATTTAAAAAGCGTATTACTTATTACTTGTATTTGGAGAGAAGTTTTGGTTCAGGATTTTATGTCTGTCGGCAGAGATACAAAAAAATCTGATCAAGGGATATATTATTTTCGTAATTAGTAAGCAAATGTCTATTAAGCAACTACTGATGATTATTACCACTGGGTCTGGGAGCTATCGAGAGGGCTCAGGAGACAAGATCTCTCAAATATTTTAAATTATATCCAGTAGCTGCATCTTAATTAAATTACGCATTGCAGAATGACACAAAACTCCCGAAAGACTTTCGTCCTACGGCAAGTCAATAAAATAAACTAGTGGTGCTACAACACTACAATGCACTCTAACGTTCAATGTGGATACTTTTTCTTCCTGAATTAGTGGTGCTAAAACATTACGTACTTTCTCACCCGTATTTTGACGCAAAATTACGCGAAAAGTACTCAAGTTTTCGAAAAATTGTACATGACCTTATTTCAAAATCTTTACTTAAGGAACATATTTCATCAACAGAAACATCTTTATCATTAATATTTTAGTTGTAGGAAGACGCCAAACAAATTTTCATCTTTTGCAATTTGCCAAAGAACAGGTTCGCAACGAACATAGGACCAGCACCATTCTCGTCAACGTCCTTCACACTGTCCAACAAAAAATGGAATAAAAAATGATGGAGCCATTTTTTTTAATTTGGAAAATTTCAATAAAGTACTCTCCAAAATTACAATATCGGTTTCAAATTCAAGGGGCCGCCACAACAGCCAGATCGATTGGGGAATGTAAATTCTGGAGAAAATCGGCTGAACGATTTAGCCGCTAGCGTTGTTGACGGACGGACAGACAGACTTTTCGCTGTCATTCGATATTTCGCTATGAAGGACCGACAATATGAATTCCGGCTACACCACGTGTTAGAGGATTGATTTCTAAATTTCACAAATGGATTTATTCACTTTTTCGTTACCAAGACCCTGTAATAAGGGGCTTTCTGCCAAAAATTTGCCGCCCGTTTTTCGCGTAGTATTACGTAACTTTCTCTGTTCTCCGTAGTTAGAAAGGAAAAACTATAATGTATTATAAGGATATTTATAGAGCGTACGTAGCATTCAGATGTAAAATGACAACATCGTGCCCACAAAAATGTTTGTCGACATTTATTTGCCAAAAGTTAAAAATGTCTAGAAAAGGATTATTTTGAAGGTACAATGGCAAGTGTGGACCTATGTTGCTTTCCACCGCTGTTGCTCTTACAGCAGCCGCCCCCATAGTATCCAAGGGTGTATTATTATTTTTTTAATTCGTATTTTAAAATAAAATAAAAATAAAATAAAAGGAAACGGTTATAATAATAAGCACATTAGGGGGCGAAGGGAAGTGGGAATCGGAAATGTAAGGGCAGAGGCGTTGGTGCGGACGATCTTCTGTGGTGCACTCGGTTGATTGATTGATGGTTAGTGATTGATAGTGATTCTGGGCACGTCAAATACTGATGTCATTTGTCCCTTAAGTTAAGTGCATGGTTTATTTTTCTTGGGAGGTGGCGGTGATCTTCCCTCGCTGGATGGCGAGAACCGCCACCGACCAACCGTCGACTAGCAGGGTTCCCTGCCTGGACAACCTCTGCGTCTCCGATCGGTCTCCCGGCATGTGTAGTAGTGTAGTGCATGTTACTGTGTGTGTGTGTAAGGGATGCGGATAGGACCAGGAAGAGGAAGGAAAGATCGCGCGCGGTCCGTGGCCCGTTTGTTAGAGTAGTGCTCCGGCATTCGCCTGGTGATGATCGTAGAAACCACGGAAAACTACCGATCACAGCAGCCGGCCGCTAGAATTCTCCTCCAGACAGCGACTGAATTCGACCTAGCTGAAAAGCTAATGCCGAAAATCCTGCCGCCGTCGGGACTCGAACCTAGAACCTCTCGGTCAAGGCACTGCAGTGACATCAGTGGAAGCGCTGGTGTGCACTCGGTTCGTGGCCGTAAAAGCCGACGTGGCGCCGCTGCCCTGAGGATCTCTCCGCGTGGAGGCGAGCCGAGTTGGCTGACTCGGACCTCGTTCGCGCGGAAAGATTGCACAGGCTGCCTGCCGCACGCCCCTCGCCGCGCGCCGCGAGCGAAACTTCGCCTCCGCCCACCGGCGACCGCTCCGCTGCCGAGGGCTTCCGCACGTGCGCGCCGGCCAGCCGATAGCAGCGGAGCGGGGTTCGACCCCGGACGGACGTCTCCCCACCGCCCAACTCCATTCCCGCCGAACAGTGCTCCAGAAAGACAGGAAGAGCGGGCGATGCAGAAGCGTAAGAGAAGAAACCGCCCGACCGCCCGCCCGACCGCCCGACCTATTAAAACAAAGTAAACAGTGAAGCTAGAAATATGAAATTTTTAATAACACGTTCCTATTACGATGTAGTAGCCACTAGGATGTTTATAATACTCAACATCCGAAGGGAAAATATTTGCTTTTTGAACGAATTTTGGTTTAATTAAATTCGTGGTTCATGAAGGCATTATGGCTTCTGGAGCAGGAGTGGGGCGGTGAGGGGGAGGAAAAAGCCTAGAAAAAGGACAAGGAGAACAAGTGGAGAGGAGGATATCGAGATGATGGTTCGATGTGAAGGCGGAACGGAAGAAACTGGGTGGAGAGGGGCGGGGAACGACAGAGGAGAGTGGAGTGAGATGGAGAGAGACGAATATGGGTGAGAGGAGAGGTGTGAAGAGGGTGGAGAGGGGTGGAGAACGACGAAGAGGTGAGTGAATGGATAACGAGGGTGAGGGACGGAGAAGGATGGAGAGAGACACGGAGGGACGCGGAGAGGCAGTGATTGGTAGAATGAATTGGTAAGCGGTGGAGCGGAGCGGGGAACGATAAATCGTTCTTGAGATAAAAAAAAAACTAAATTTTTATACATTATAAATATAATTAATTATTTTCCTGCATAGTACACATATATGATTGCGACACATAAACAATAGAGAAACGCCGAGTTATTGAAAATTGGCTTACAAAGAAATTTACAAGTATAGCTTTACCAGTGAGAGGTCGTAGGTTCGAGTTCCGACAGTAGGGGATTTTCGACAGCAAAATAGCTGGATGGGAGCAGACCATTGACTGAATGAGAGTTCTAGAGGACTGGTACTACAGATGCCACATTCATTCACCACAAAATATAATTTTATTATTATTGTTATTATAATTATACTTATCATTATCATTTTTATAATAATAATAATAATAATAATAATAATAATAATGTAATATACTCATATACCATTCATCAGCTCTTCTTGCACGTTAATTAGTCAATTTTTACGACAGCGTTCTTCCACATTTATTTAACTCGTCCAATTGTGCGCACCTCGTATTAAAAACATTTCTCCTACGCTAATTCTTATGTTTTCTTGCCTACCCAGTGCTTGATTTGTAAAATTATACGTCCCGGAATGCGCACTAAATCGCCGCCTGTATTATTTCAGTAGTAAACATACCTTTTGCGGCTCTCGCACACAAAGAATCTTCGTAAATGAAGGTTCTAAAGAAACAATTTCACGGAGACGTGACGAATTGCACTTTGACTTTCAAAATATGAAGGATTTGTTTAAAAAAACGCATCTAAATATGCATGGCAAATGCAACCCGCAACACTGTCGGATTTTTGAATCTTTATCGTTAAATAACTCCTAAAAAAACTTTTTAGGGCTTCAAAAACTAAAATATTGAAGCCGAAGGCATCGAATAAACTTTTCTAACGCCTCATTCAACAGGATGAGATCTTGAACATTCTATTACGTTTTTGCTGGTTCGGCGCTTCTCGATCTACCCCACCTGTTAAGAGCATGTAGAATCTGAAACTGTATGTGAAATTAAACGTATTACTTGATATTCTACGCGATTGAATAACACAGGTGTACCTCTCCGCTCGGTAATAACGTTAAATAAGAATAGTTTGTATTGACAAGGGTGTATTATCAATTACAAGGAGACATATAGAGACGAAGATGTCGAAGAAAAAGATAATACGGAAATGGAAAAAATAGAGAACAGGGAATAACATGCGAGAGTTCTCTCACGCTAGATAATTATTAATTAAACGAATTAAAACAGAATTTCAAATATAATTTAATAATTATAAATCACACTTAATAACAATAATAACCGTGGTAATATAATAATAGAACATAAAAAACATTAATACATTTTCTTGTTTTTTACTAATAATTTTATTACATTTGAGGAAATGATACAGTTAAATAAAAATATATCTAATTTTTAGTTTACGAGAGTTGGTCGAACTAAAAATCGAAGTTGCTAAGTGGTGGTCTTCTGCTTTTTTATTGTTTGTTTCCCTAATTTGTTCCCGGCGTACCGGAACGCCATTCCGTCGCGTTAACCAGAAATCAAGCCCCGGGCCTGCCTAATATTTGAACTGTATTTCGATTCAGGGTTACTGTTGTTGATGAAGAGTCTATTGTTTTTGACAATTATCTATCAGTTTCTCAACAAACAAAACTTTTCATTATTGCATAAATCAATTTTCTAGTTTGTGATGAATGTATTTTGCTGCATCTGTACTTTGAAGAAATTTCGTATTTTGACGTGATCTGAATGAATGAATAATTACGTTTTGGAAGTCATAAGGTACGGATCACCTCAGTATGGACAATTTAGGAAAGCATTATAAGCACAAAAAGTCAGAACATTTAAAGTTTCTAAGACATTTGTCTCCCTGATCATAAACATTTTCACATCTCTTATTGCATGGTGTGGACAGGTATTTGGAAATGAACACCACATTTTAAACTTCATTATTTGATGTATTATTATTTTATTCCTGGTTGTTCACCCACTATACAAACAACGCTGGTTTTCGTACATGTCAGTAGGTCCACGATAAACCTAAAATTCCTATAGAGACCCACGGTGATTGAGTTTTAATCCACGTGGCATACAAATATCCGGAGGCAATAAGCGGAACACACAATTTTCCCAATGATTTGCCACCGCGTAATGGCATTAACTGGAATTACGATTCTTTGATTGCGTATGCCCGAATACACAAACCATGAGATACGTCCTTGGGAAATATTTATGAGCGATGATCATTTTCACATCGAGAACAAATCTGCATTGAAACTCGTTATACAAATTGAAGTTCGTTAACATGAACTTGATATGAAAGATCTTCAGAGAATGTGATTTTTCATTTCTCATATAATTGTTGAATGTTTTAACTAGTACAGTTTTGGAAGTATAATTTTGAATGCCTCACAAATCGAGATAAGAGCAGACTAATCGTATTCAATCATCAATTAACTAATCAAAATCATCAATGAACTAATTTCACGGATGAATTTACGCCTACAACATCTCATCAAGCATTCCCACAACAACCGATTTAATATTGGCATCCAACTAGATTATTCCTGTATACACCTGATCTCGAAAACAAGGCAGAAACATACAGTCCCCGCCTCCCTTGACTCGTCTCCACCATTGGGATGTGCCCGTAACAGCTAAACTGTTATTTCTTAACTGTTAACGTTTCGTAACTGTTCAGCAAAATAACAGTTATTTCGTTTATCCTGTTATTGGCTGTTATCGGTTGAAATGCATAGATCTGCAATCTACTGGCCCTAATCTGAACTACTACAAGCTTTTCTGGCAACCATTTTGTACGACAACAGCTTCACTGCAGCTAATCAATCATTATTTACCAGTGTTCAAATTAAGATTCATTAATATATTATTCGTCATTATTACACACAATGTGCCACAATATTTTTATATTCTATTGCATACACTACAATAAATTTGTTCTTTAAATTAAGTCCGTCAAATACGTTTGTTAACTTATTTCTGTCCCATTGCCGCTTATGTGAGATCAACAAATATTTCCCTAGGTCCGATAAAATAAAACGAGTTATGGACAAATAACTCGCATTATAATATTTGATTTTCAACAGTCATTACCACTTTAGCTAAAGGTAAGCAAAAACACAGTTTCTCCTCATTACCTTCGGCACTCGTCACTTCACTATACACGTTGCATTTTTGCATGAATATTTGCAATCTGAACCCGAATCACTTTTATTTTAGTAATATTCTCTACACATTTGCTACACATTATATGAATTGCTATTCATCCTTGGCAGTTCATCCAGTCTCGTTCATATCAGTTGCTTTTCTTTCCAAACATGTTTGGGAAAGTAAAGCAAGTAAACTCCGTAAGGTAGCTGCACAAGCTTTACGGTGCTACCAACGTTATTCGTTTTGTGTGGTTTAACTCTTAGAGTCGCCACAACTGTTTTAACTTTTAGCAGTCGGCCATGTTAGGTTGCCGTTCATGGACCTGTTATTTTTCAACTGTTATTAATAACAGCTATTACGAAGCAACTGTTATTGTGATAACAGTTATTGAAGAAAAGCTGTCTCTACTCCACCAGTGACACTTCGTCCCTCCTCGCCCAGATCCACTTTGCTTCGCCTCGCTCTGTTTCGTCCTCGCCTCGCCCTCTGCTACTTCGTCCCTCCTCGCCCCGTTACGCCTCGTTTCATCTCCTCCAATCCCGCTTCGCCGAGTAACACTTCGTCACGCCGTACCCGGTCATATACGCCTTGCGCATCTCATTTTCCCTTCATCAATCCAATCTCTTCATTTCTCCTTGGTCCATGCTCCGGAATGATCCCAGCGTCGACATTATTCTATCTTGCTACTGCTATATGTTCCTCTTCGTAACCACCCTCTGTGTTCTCCTTTTCTTTATCCACAACCATCGTGGTTTGATTTCATACCCCCCTCATTACATTCCACTTCACTTTTCACTATTCTGTGACTCCCTTATTCCCAATGAAACATTTACGCCTCACATCTCCCTTCTCAGCATCTACTATTCTCCTCTCTTTTTCGCAATTAGTTTCTTCTTTGAGTTCTGTCCGACTCGCGCTTTTAATTCTCTAGTCGATCTATCCATATCTCCCCATTTACTCTTATTCCTGACTCCTGGACTCACTATTATTTCAGTACTCTACTATCATACCTTCTCACACCACTCCTACTTTCGCACGTATTTTCATGTCTCCTGCCCTATTTGGTTTCCTATTATACCCATCTCTCCTTTTACTTTCACTTATTACAGGGCCCTAGAAACGAAAAGTGGATAATCCAGTCTCTAAATTTAGAAAAAAATTCTCCACTACTACACGTGGTGTAGCCACAATCCATGTTTTGTGGGTCCTTCGTACCGAAAAATCGAATGACAACAAATCGTCTGTCTGACCGTCTGTGAACAACGCTAGCGGCTAAACCGTGCAGCCGATTTTCTCCAAAATTGATATTCCCCAAACGATTTGGCGTATGGCCTCTTGAATTTGAAACCGAAATTTTAATTTTGGGGGTACTTTACATTTTACAAATTTAAAAAAAAATTAAATTTTCAAAAAAATTAAATTTTGTTGTTGGATAGTGTGAAGGACATTGAAGAGAATATGCAGGTGTCATGTTCGTTGAAAACAAAATTTTCGAAAATTGCAAAAGTTCAACATTTTTTCGGAATCTTCCTACAACTAAAATATTTAAGACATATTTTCCCCTAATAAATTATGTTCCTTAAAAGTAGATTTTGAAATGCGGTGAGGTATAATTTTCAGAAAATTTGGGTACTTTTCGCATAATTTTGAGTTAAGTAGAGGGTACAAAGAGCGTGCTGCTTTAGAAGAACTATTCCTCTTTCCCGATCTTCCTCGCGTGCCTTCGCACCTCCACGCGTCCATCTCCATTGGAGGTTCTGCAGCCCCGCAGCTGGCCGCCGCCCACCCCGGGCCAATCCACGAGGCCCTCGTCCGAACGCAAATCCACTCGGCGGCGGCCGCGCGCTGCTCTTATGCAGATGCGGCGCCGAGCGGCAGCCCCGGGCGCCAGCCGCCGCGCCGCCTCCCGCCCACGCCGCCCACCATTGTGCAGCGCACGCCACGCCCTGCGCCCCAGCAGACTGCCCTCCGGCGCGGCACCGCCTACCCTGCAACAGCACCTCTTCATCCTGCGGCCGTCACTTCAGTTGCCGACCACTCACTTCAACACACCGCTCACTCTTCAACGGCCTGTCTCAACTGCTTCACCGCTCCCTTTTACCACCAGTCATCTGCAATTGTCTTTCCTCCCTTCAACCGCCATCCCTCCCTTCAACCGCCATCCCTACATGCAACCGCCATCCCTGCATGCAACCGCCATCCCTGCATGCAACCGCCATCCCTGCATGCAACCGCCATCCCTCCCTTCAACCGCCACCCCTCCCTTCAACCGCTCCCCCTCACTTCAACCGCCATCCCACCCTCCACCTCATCCCCACCGTCCACTGCCCGCCATATACAACCACTTTCTCTCTCTTTAAAACCGCCTCCTCCCTAAACTGGCGGTCCACAATTCAACTTCTCGACTACCCACCCTTAAACAACCCGACCTTCTGCCTCCACGCTCCCAACCGCATGAACTGTCCAGCCGTATCCCTTCGCCCGCGCAAGACACAGCCCCAACCACTTCCCTGCACGTCCAAATTCCCGCAAATCCCAAATCTCCCGCTCACCCATCCAAAATCCAGCCAGCCCACTGACTCAGCCCGATCCACCTGCACTCCTACCGCCTGATATTCAGGACCAGCTCCGCAGGCAATCACCGCTGTGTTCCAGTTGCCGTCTCCGAGGTCGATTAGTTCGCTGTTCTCCCCATTCTCACAATGCGACAAAGCTTTAAAGAAGCTCTAGACTGACCCCAAACGACCGACGGTTACGATATGCCACAATTGACTCACATTGAGAATTACGAAACTGCCTTACTAGCTGAAATAAATTAACTAAAATTAATTTAATGGATGTAAACTATAAGTTTGGTCTAAGAAAAAAGTTTATATCGTAATTGTTTAAGTCAAATAAAGCTTTCAGAAATGTTCCTTTCCTTTAATATTTTTCTTTTTTTCCCTCCTTGCAGATGGTTTCGGTCTCAAGAAATTCTTCGTTCATTTGTCATTAGTAAGAGTCACGCGATTATGAATTTCACATTTAACTAGAACGGACTCAAGATACCACAACCAAAATATAATCACTTTTCAACGAAAGGTTGGTATTTATGAATTATGATCTTTTTCAAAATCTGCACTGAATTCATTTTATGGAAGAATAACGGGATTACTAGGAGGCAAGATGATGTCATTGTGCTTACTGACGTAGGTGGGAATTAAACGAGGAAAAATAACTTTCTGCGAAATACTGTCCCCTGATTCTTTTACTACTGTTCTCTGAACATCATTCCCTAAAATCACTCAACGTTCGTGTCACATCGCAATCTTCATTTGATGAAGCCACCTCGTTTCGCTTTTCCGACACATCTGCACCTCCCAAACTCCCGTCACATGTCTCACATCACAAAAGCTACGGATCCTGGAAGCTCCAGTCCATTGCCATGCAACCCACCGCATTTTCAATTCCCAATCTGCATTGCAGCCATAACTCATCAACCAATGCTCTGCACTCCACCTTCGCCACACCCCGGTCAGACTCGAATCTGTGCCTGTCCTTGCTTCCGACTCTGTCCCTGCCCTGCCCTGCCCTTCTCTTCCCTCCCTTTCCCTTCCGACTCTGGCTCTGGCTCTTCCCGTCCTTACGACTCTGGCTCTGCCCTTCCTTCTGACTCTGTCCCTGCCCTGCCCTGCCCTTCTCTTCCCTCCCTTTCCCTTCCGACTCTGGCTCTGGCTCTTCCCGTCCTTACGACTCTGGCTCTGCCCTTCCTTCTGACTCTGTCCCTGCCCTGCCCTGCCCTTCTCTTCCCTCCCTTTCCCTTCCGACTCTGGCTCTGGCTCTTCCCGTCCTTACGACTCTGGCTCTGCCCTTCCTTCTGACTCTGTCCCTGCCCTGCCCTGCCCTTCTCTTCCCTCCCTTTCCCTTCCGACTCTGGCTCTGGCTCTTCCCGTCCTTACGACTCTGGCTCTGCCCTTCCTTCTGACTCTGTCCCTGCCCTGCCCTGCCCTTCTCTTCCCTCCCTTTCCCTTCCGACTCTGGCTCTGGCTCTTCCCGTCCTTACGACTCTGGCTCTGCCCTTCCTTCTGACTCTGCCCTCCCTGCCCTGCCCTGCCTCTCCTCCTTCCCTCCCTCGCCCCTCTCCCTCTACCGACTGTCCTGGCTTCTGGCTACTTCCCGTCCCTGACCCTCCGACTGACTATCACCGCCTCTGTCAGTGTCTCCGCCAGCGTCCCTGCCCCTACCACCGCCCCTGACCTAGCCCCCGCCTCCGCCCACGATTCCGGCCGCGTCCCTGACCCGCCTACGGCCCTGTCCTCGTCCCAGCCTCGACTAATCCCGTCCACCGCGCCCGCTCGCCGTCCCCAGCCGCGCCGGCCGACCGGATTAACGCACTGCGGCCCCGCGAGACTGCGCTAGCGCCGCGGCGGCGGCCATTTCCATAGAAATGACTTGTAAATAATGGATGCGGTCCCGACATCCCTCACGGCGCTGACGACATGCGCGCTGGTAATTAATAAACTTGCCCTATATAGCTAATAAACCTTAATCGATCACATGTGAATCGCGCGAGCTACAAAGAATATCTCGTGTTAAGATTCGCGATGCGACAAGCATCTGAGAGGGAAAAAAGACGAAACCTGTTTGCCTACACTTGCTGCACATAAAGAGCGAGTTTAACGTATTAGGAACTAGACGGTATTTATGAAACATATAGAATGACATTTTATTGTTTCAACCCGATAATGCAAGTTTATGTTCCGTATTATTTTATGCTGATTGCCCCTGATATGTATTTGGAACTTATGTAACTGTTAGGGGACGTTTAAGCGTGAGCAGTGAAGTTGCAAGGAAGAGTAATGAGGTTCGAAAGGCATGCTGCCCCGGCTGAATAAGGGGCAGAATAAAATTCGTCATGGATTTTAAGAGCTGCCCGTCCAGTTATTCCACTTGAGGTCGAGTAAGGAGAGTCCTCTTATCAGGGCAGATAGATAGCGCCGTTAAATCTCGAGGACCTAAACGTAGTACAGCATCTCCGCGAGATTGCTTATTCAAATTTACAGCTTTCCGTTTCTGCGATTGTAGATACAGAAGAAGAAGACGTTTATTGCTTTTGATACTGCAGGAAGCATTGTATTTCCACTGTGATAATGCTTCATTCTAACTCTATGGATACCAAATATAAATCATCTACGGTGAATTCTCTTCTTTTGCTTTCATTGACTAACATGGCAAGGCATTCAGGCAGGAAATAAATTAACAAAATATAAATTACAACCAAAAATACAGTAACTGCTTTTATTATTAAAGTTAGTTAATTTTAATTTATATCTAGTACAGAAAAAGCAAAGGGATGTTAATAAATCAATTTATCTATTTGTAATGGATGGCAGAACAAATACACAGTAGACTCCCGATACACACACACTATGTTGTGCACTGTGTAATATACACTGAGAATAATACTTGTTCCCAGCCAACCTGTATTTAACATTATAGGAAGTAAGTGAAAAGTGGCCCAAACAAATATTCTGTTTGCTATAGGAACGTGGACGTTAATTACGTAACGACGGCACACACAATTTACTCAATACGCCGTAACGTCAATCCAATATTTCCCTTTCAACATGCAAACATATTTATTCTAATTATGCTATTATTGTTGTCAGCTGTAGAAATTTGTTTCTCGGCATATGTCCAATTGTAGTCAGCATTACATCGCGTCGTGGCCAGAGCGTTCAATCCCCACAAGGTGGCACCTGGGCGGAGCCGCCCCTCACGCGAAGTCGCCCGCCGCCCGCCCAGCCCCTCGTTAGCGGATTGCGCGCCCCCCACAGCGACGCACAGCCCCGCCCCCGCGCAACGAAAGGACCTGCTCACACGCCTCGCCCCGCGCCTCGCCCCGCGCCTCGCCCCGCGCCTCGCCCCGCGCCTCGCCCCGCGCCTCGCCCCGCGCCTCGCCCCGCGCCTCGCCCCGCGCCGCGCCCCGCCCCTCGCCCCGCGCCTCGCCCCGCGCCTCGCCCCGCGCCTCGCCCCGCGCCTCGCCCCGCGCCTCGCCCCGCGCCTCGCCCCGCGCCTCGCCCCGCGCCTCGCCCCGCGCCTCGCCCCGCGCCTCGCCCCGCGCCTCGCCCCGCGCCTCGCTTTACTCCTCGCCCTACGCACGCCGCACATCTCCACGCCACAATTCCACACGCTGGCAGTCCCGACTTACGTCGCACCGCCTTTCGTCCCACCCCAACTCGCCAAGCTTCCCCAGGAGACACCTTACCACACCGCTAATGACGTTGCACCAACAGTTTTCGTCCCTTCATGCCACATTTCGCTACCCCACTACTTGCCACAAAGTTTCGCTTTACAATGTAACCGAATCAAATAATTTCTATGCACTCTCTTACTAAGTTTAATTCCACAGTCGCTCTATAACAAACATGAATATCTCTAGTGTTACGAATAAGCCAATATTATTTTCAGTTCTGCTGTCCATGTTTTGGAAACAACATTTACTTTGAAACTTAATGCAAAATGAACTATTTGAAAAAATAACGTTTATTCATTCCTTTCATATATCTCTTATATCAAAGTTTTCAGGTGAAATTTGGCTTCAGTTGCAGAATTTCATGTTAAAATTAACTATATAGAATTACACTCAATGAATACGAGTATGTAGAAAGGAAAATTCTTGTGGATAAAAATGATGGCGTATTTCACATACAATATTTGTCGAGGTCTAAATGGCGTTTTGATCTCATATAAATAAAATAATATCACATTTGAAATTGTTATGCTTCACAAAAACATTACGGATAGTTTAAAACATTCCGAGAACGCGAGGGTTGCATAAACGCTTCGTTTCCGAACACAAACACCACTTCGAAACGTAAACAATCATCCAGACAAGCACCCAGGGTGCAAGATGTACTGCAACCGCTTCCACTAAGTTTCCACTGTGAAGTGCAATAGAGAGCTATTTCACGCGTGCGTATAAACACAAGTGCTATTTGCATACCTCCTGTGCAGAACGAGTCTGTAGACTTTCCCTAACGCTCACATTTTCACGAGAAATGTGATGAACATGTATTTCAGCGTTGTATAACGTCGAGTGTCACACAAAATTGTCATGTGGCACGCAATGTTTTTAGATCGCACGAGAAATACACGAGTGGGATGTGAAAACTTAAAATAAGAGAAATATTAAGTTTACACTGCAAGTTGCAGACACAATACAGCATTTTCCTAAAAATTAATTTACTGTTCAAAAATTGTGAAATAAAAACAGTAACTTCCTGATGGGTTATAAAACAATCGCAATACTTCAATCTATTGAAAGATAGTTTTTTTTCTTTTATACAGTTAAACCAGAATGGTTTGGTGTGACATGCGTGTTCAGAAAAGTTACACGATCATTGATAAAGATGATCTTGCCTCACAACTTACCACAAACAATACGCAGGCGGATTACGCAGAACCAAGGCTATGGAACTGCTAAAATCTGCTAAGTGGAAACACAGCTAAAGCATAGTAACACTGATCAATGACTTCTTGCAAATCAGTAAAGTATTTGAACATTGCTCAATGAGTTCGCCTATTGCAACTTTTATGACGTTTGCAACAGAATCATGAGGAGTTTAATGCGCGTTTCTGGGTTTTGAGAGACATTTAATTAACATTCTAAGATATTATGTAACATCAAATTTGCCTACCGAAAAAAGCAAGGATTATTTTGTTGTTGTTTTTTTACACACAATGGAAACAAATTCACAAAGCTACAATAAGTTACAAATTTACGAACGTTCCGCTAGAGAAATATCATAAGTATTTGTTGGTATAAAATGCAGAAATGCACAATTTATCTTTTTCAGTTACATTTTGTAACTGCTTAAGGAGAATATGCAATCAAATTTTAGAACGTCCACAAACTGTTTCAGTTGAAAAACTGTTAAAAAACACATGTGTACTATCCGTAAATTTAGATTTCTTTTAAAATTTTAAATATTTTGTCTGGTTTAAAACTGTTTATAATAGTATATAATAATTTATAACAGCTTTTATTTTGCAAGACTTGCACATGACTCTTGAACAATTGTGTTCAAATCTTCTAAATCATTGCTAAATGCATGATCAGAAAAGAATATTAGTATCAATTTGTTCAGTAGTATACATTTTAATTTCATTAAATATCACTCAACAATATATTTACTTCTTACTAACGAGTGTTAGTAAAATGAACAGGTATATAAATACATAAAGATAAGATAAATTTATTTAAACTGCAATTGGGTGTGACCCGGTGGCAGTTAATTACATAAGTAAGATATTAATTTTCATGCAAATAACATAATAATGTTGATAATAATGCTAAAATAATAATAATAATAATAGTAATAATAATAACAGTAATAATAATAGTAATAATAATAACCGTAATAATAATAGTAATAATAATAACCGTAATAATAATAGTAATAATATTAATAATAATAATAATAATAATAATAATAATAATAATAATATAAAAACTGGTGAATCTTAAAAACAAACATTAAATTACCTAAAAGATAAAAGAAACGTCAATCTAAAACAGCACTGAGTGCTTAAACAATGAAGACCGCACTGCACTTGCCTACACTTCACTTCATTTCACTTCACTATTACACTAAAAAAACACCTTCATTATTTCTCTGCTCTACACTGCACAACACTTCACTTCACTTCACTTCACTTCACTTCACTGTATAACTTAATATTCCTAGTTAACTACCTCAAACTTAGAAATGCCCTAAATTACTTTCCTAAATTGTTGAACGCTTCGAGGAAAGGGTTCAAAGGTTTTTGCAGGCAATCTATTCCAATCTCTTATCGTTCTATTTGTAAAAGAAAATTTCCCGACATCAGTTCTCTGCGGTCTTAAATTTATTTTGTGCCTGTGATCACCTCTACCGATGTACGTAGGAAAATTTAGCCGCCGTTTAATTTCTTTCCAAGCTGGATGACCGCTATAAGCTTTATACAAGGCGCAAAGTCTTGCCAATGTTCGCCTGTTTTCGAGTGAATCCCACCCTATCCTTTTCTTGTCCCTGAAAGTAAATTTAGCTGCTCTACGCTGAATCCTTTCCAAATTCTTACACTGCATAATTTTGTGCGGATCCCAACAAATTGCTCCATATTCCATTATCGGACGAACAAGCGACAAGTAAGCAATTTCCTTCGCGTTTACTGTACTCTTTTTTAAGATACGCATTACAAAATGAAGAGATCTCCACGCTTTCCCTACAACAAAATCTACGTGATTTTTCCAGCTTAATTCACATCAGACCTACCGAGATATAAACTAATCCAAAGACGTAGCATCTCTACCTCCAATATGAAATTCCAGTGGGTATAATTTTCCGGTATCCATAGTTAAAAACTAGTGGTGCTAAAACAGCACATACGTTCTCGCCATTAGAAATGGAAATTAAATAGTTTCAAGCGAAAATTAAATAGTTTCAAGAAATAGACTTTTTATTCAAAACTTTAAATGAAAATATATTTCTGGCATTGAATTCACTGTACAAACTTTGCAGTGTACTCACGAACATATAGTTTAATTTTTTTTAGACTTACAATATTCTTCGTAAGCAATATGGGAGCAAGTAAAATAATTAAAAATTAATAAATAATACGATAGTATGGCAAAGAAATGCAAATAGATCGACAAATATATAATATTAATTATTAAACACTACGGTATTGTAATATTCTACACGTATAAAAAAGTATTAGTGTATATTACTGCGAACGAAAGGGAGCCGTCATTATCGCTTTCTGTTATCAGAGCGGCGTTACAAAAGTGAGTAACCCCCGCAAAATAAAAGCAGGACTTCCCCAAGGATCCTCCCTTTCACTCACCCTTTTCAACCTTTACACATCTTATATGCCTACCTATACACATATCCACAATTTGCTGACGATACTGCCATATTCATGTTCAACCACTCATTAAATCACACTTGCAATAAAATTCAACTGCATGTGTAAAACACAGAAGATTGGTCCTTAAAATGGAAAATCAATCTCAATCCATCAAAATCAACAGCCAAAATATTCTCTCTCAGTACATTCGCCACCCCCACCCCACTCCAAATTAATAACAACGTAATCCCCTGGACCCCATACACCCAAACTGTTTAATACTTAGAACTAAAATTTGATACCAGATTAACCTGTAAATCTCACATAGCAACGAAAATTCAACAAGCCAAAATTAAATTAATAGACCTAAACCACTTCTAAATCACAAAAGCAATCTCTCCTTGAACAATGCCGTAACCCTATACAAAACAATAACCAGACCTCTAATGTTGTACGCCTGCCCCGTTTGGACGATTGCTTTACAGACAAACATCAATCAAATGCAAAGAACGCAAAACAAATATTTAAGATTAGCCACTCATTCCCCATGGTTCATTTCTAATGATCAACTTCACAGAGAACATTACCATCCATCAAGCACCATATTGCTCATCTCTCGAACAACTTTTATTCAAATATAGCCTTCATAAATCAAATGGCCCATTGCACCTTAGCCACTTACAACGATTTCCCGACCCGAATCCGTAATAGACCTCCGGTACATGCCTTCTTGCAAATATATTCCGATGTAAACTGAGCGTAGGTGCTCAATGAGCATCCTAAACCTGAGTAGTACATAGATGAGATTTATTTTTAGATTAAGTTAGCTCTAAGTCAGACAAAAACGTGTGAAAGGGTATTAATATTGTACCATGTACCCATCAATTGAACAATAAATATAATTTAAAAAACAACAGTGAGTTACAACAACCAACAAGGACTGCTCTTATATTCGTTTTTACATTAAACACAATTAAGGCACGCAATTTAAAATGAAATAACATAAATATAATAAATAATAATAAAATGATATATGAAATAATATATAAATTCTAACTTACTTAGCATCCAATTCCATAAATTGAGAGCGGGCGACTGAACGCTAACCATCTTTCTTTCAAATAGATTTTAAATAATTTTTAAAAGATTAATTTGTAAACGTATAAGAAAATATTTAGTGTCAGAAACGAACAAATAAATATGAAATAATATACAAATTCTAACTTCCGTAACATCCAACTGCTTCAAAACATGTCTAAAATTACGATCACGAAGCCCAGAATTTTCAGAGTGGGCGATTAAGATTGACGCCCAATTACTTCAAAATACTCATATTTCCGAAAAATTCAACATGAATTTATTTCAAGATCGGTTTTCGATTAACACATTTCATAAATAAAAAATGTATCTTCATAACCGTAGTTGTAGGAAGACGCCGAAAAAATTTGAATTTTTTTATTTTCGAAAAATTAGGATTTTTAACCATGAGACCTGTGCCATTCTCGTCAACGTTCTTTAGACTATCTAAGAACAAAATTTAAACAAAATTGATGCCGACAATTTGTTTTGAAAATTTTGAAAATATCCGAGAAGGTTTCATGTAAAGAACCCTCCAAAATTAAAATAACGGTTTCAAATTCAAAGGGCCGCGACCCCACAGATCTATTGTGGTACATCAATTTTGGAGAAAATCGGCTGAACGTTGCCGCTAGCGTTGTTCACAGACGAACAAACGGACAAACGTTTTGCCGTCAATCGATTTTTCGGAATCAACGACCCATAAAACATGGATTCTGGCTACACCACGTGTTCGAGGATTTTGTATACTTATCTTAAATTCTAATTCTTTATTCTAATTTAACGACTGGTTTTATCCACTTTTTCGTTACCAGGCCCGTGTAATAAGAGATTTTCTGCCAAAAATTTGCCGTTTTTCGACGCAGCATTACACATTTTTCTCTTCTTAAGAAGTTCCTCCTTAAGCGCGAGAAAGTATTAAATATCAGTTCAATACGAACGGAATTTTATGTAATTGTGAGAATACTTAAAGATATTTACTTGAACACGGTCAATATTCATTGAAAAATCGTAATTTACGTTCTCCACATTACTGTCATTAATTTTCATGATCATTTTACAATGAAGCAGTGGTTTTTAAGAACATATTTTGGAAAAAACAGGTTCCATAAAGTAATAGAAGATACCATTAAGAATTTGAAGTACAAAATAAATTTTAAACAAGTCACACGAGACAAATACAAACGTTCCAACGTCAGATAGCGTCTGTAAAATATAGAAGAGAACAGGACTTTATAAAATACTTATTACAATACTACAAATGTTCCGAAAACCTACCGGGAGCGGTAGCTCAGTGCATCAACTGATGTCACTGCAGCGCCTCTGACGGGAGGTCCTGGGTTCGAGTCCTGACGGCGGCAGGATTTTCGACACTAGCTTTTCAGCTAGGTCGAAGGAGAATTCTAGCGGCCAGCTGCTCTGATCGGTAGTTTTCCGTGGTTTCTCCCATCAACACCAGGCGAATGCTGGAGCAGTACCCTACCAAACGGGCCACGGACCGCGCGCGATCTGTCCTTCCTCTTGCTTGTCCTATCGTCTCCCCTTTCACACACACTTACACTAACATGCACTACACTACCACATATTCCGGGAGACCGGTCGGGAGCTTAGAGCTTCCCCTGGGTGGGGCGGTGCCCCGCTGGTGGGACAGTCCCGGTTAGGGGGAAACCCCACTAGCCGACGGTAGGTCGGCGCTGGATTTCGCCTATAGTGGGGAAGATCACCGCCATCTCCCGAGAAAAAACATGCACTACACTAACGGGACTAATGACCAAAGCAGTTGACGCGCCCGGAAACACGAAAAAATCAATCAATCAATCAAAAATCCGAAAATCAAGATTGCTTTGTCCAAGAACTTAAGCCCTTGTGCACGAATGCTTTAGAATTTAGGAGCAACTCGAGTTCCACGAAACAATTTATATTTTCAAGAGACGGCCCATTTGGAGCTCGCTACTGTATTTTCATCGTATGTCAAGTAATGCTTTACTGTGCAACCGTTGTGCATTCCCTTGCAGAGAGTGCAACCAAGTGGGGAGGCAAGAGGAGCGAAGGCCATTTCCATCCGCCAGGGTCCAGGGGCAGCTGTCACTTGGAGCGGGCGATGCTCCATCCCCCGCCCTCCGACTCCCATCGGCTTTTTGACCCGATTAATCGATTAGCGTTTCCAGACACGTCAACTGCCAAGCTCTTTAGGCCCGGAAGGGTAGTACATGTTTTATCGCAGGTGGCGATTATCTTCACGGCGGCTAGGGGAGTTTCCCCCGATTCCAGATATCTCCCATCAGCGGGGCAGCGCCCCAGCCGGGACGACATCTAATCTCCCGACTCCCAGTAGGGATAGGGCATGTAAGTGTGCAAGTGTGTATGTTACAGTGAGGATAAGACATGGAAGAGGAAGGACAGATCGCGCGTGGTTCGTGGCCCGTTTAGTAGGGTACTGCTCCGGCATTCGCCTGGTGTTGATCGGAGAAACCTCAGAAAAATACTAATCATAGCAGCCAGCCGCTGGAATTGTGAAGACAGCGGCTGAATTCGACCTAGCTCTGTAGTCAGTGTCGAAACGACTGCCACCATCGCGGCTCGAAATCTACAACCTCCTGGTCAAAGGCACTGCAGTGACATATCGATGCCCTGCGCCTTCTAAACCAATACGAATCCATGAAACTCTCACGCATGGTACTATCCCACAATGACTATTCCATATGTCAGTCTAGACACCTCTTGGTTCACGAAACCGGCATTCTACCAAAAAGAGTATTCAACGATACCAAATATTCCTCAACGAAACATTTTTGAACATCTCTGCTTATACCGCATCTCCAAATGTCTTGGTTATGTTCCACTACATCTCTACTTTCCTATAATTTTTCTTGGATCTCTTTTTATATTTGCCAACTTATTTGGAGCACAAACCTCCCCAACTTATGCCACGAATATTTTGCTTTTACGGCTCATCAGCTGTTACGGTGCCATCCAATTGGGACCTTACACGTTACTTCAGTGACGTCACTCTGGTGGCGATCAACTTTCCGATTGGATGACATCGAAGCAGCTGATTTACTTCACAGGCAACAATGTAAAAACCTCAGTATATAAATGGTTTTCTTCCCACTGGGTCACCGGTCGTGGTGTTTAACCTGCTGCGTCCCTTTGTTGAACCGTCGTCGATGGCTCGGCGAACCCTACCCCGCCGAGCCCTTCCAGGGCGTGCCGGAAGTGGCGACGTGGGAAGGACTGTTGCTCGGACGCCGTGCGATCCCATTAGCCACCCTAAACACGCCGCCCGGGGTGCGCCTCGTTTTCCTGCCGATTGGCGGCGCCACCGCAGCCACCGTCCTTCACCCGTCGCGGCGCTAATGACTGCGGCGGCCGCCGCAAATGACGGCTCAATCTGCGCCGGTTGTTGCCCTGTGCTGGCGCGTGTGCAGAGTGTTTGTGAGGGCGTGTGGCGTGCCAAGGGGAGGGGTACGATCGGAGGACAGGGGTGGGGCGGCGGAGGGCAAAGGCAAAATGTGGCGTGGTGTGTGGTTGGGGGCGTGGCGGGGCGCAAGGACAAGGCGCAGTGTGTGGGCGGAGAGGAGCTTGTGGAGTGGGATTGTATAGCGAGAGGGTGCAGGGCATAGCGAGTCGTAACGGTGAGGGACGTGACGGAACGAGACGGCATAAGAAGGGATGGCATGAGAAGGGGCGAGAGGGGACGGGACGATGAAGTAGGGCGGGGCGAGACAGGGAGGTGAGGGCCGGGTGGGAGCGGAGAAGGACGCGGTGGGACGGGGCGGGAAGAGGCAGGACGCGGGGAGGGCTAGGATGGGGCGGGGCCAGAGCGATGGCTTTGGGCCCTTGGCAGCAGACAGTTCTGGATTGGACAGTGACCAGTGGGGAGGGATAATTACATGAAGGGCGTGGCAGAGAAGGCAGGGATGGTGGGCTTGTGGGACGGGGGGATGGAGTATGGCGTTGGTGGGCAACATGGACCAGTCCGCGGGGGCGGGGCGGGAAAGACACCTCGACGCAGGGAGGAGGGGGAGGCAGCGGGCGCCCGTGGGGTGGGTGTGCGTGGAGGGGGTGGGGTGGGGTGGGGAGGGCTTTTTGCGCTATCCCTTCGCTCACCCGCGTGTCGCTGCGGCAGCGAATGTGCTCTGCGCGCGGTCGCATGGTTTGTGCGCCAGGGGTGGACAATTGACACGGGCCGTGGCATAAGAGCAGGATGCGAACATCTTTAATAAGGAACAATACATCTGGGAGAAAGGAGCACCATCGCATTTCTCAGCAATCGAGATGTGTATCAGTAGGGAATTTCTTGATTAGAGAAGAAGGATGTTTATGAGGACCTAAAAAGAAACAACTTTAGGGACAAATTCACCCCATATATTTTATTAACTTTAGGGACTTTTTTAATGTGTTACTAATGAATTTCACTGTTTCAATAAACCAATTCACTTCTTTGATCTGTTTTTTAGTTGTTATTTAAGATCCTTCTTACGACCGTTCCAAACCTCAATTGTAGTCATGCAATTGATAGCATAAGTGATATTTCTCTCTTCAGGCAATAATTATTGAAGCACTCACCAGAAAAGGCACATTAAAGCAATCAATTCAAACCTCTTAATGTAGAATTTCAGAAGAGAAAAGTGGATTTCGGGATTCTTTTCGGCAGAATGTTCCTATTCTACATTTCATCCCGTCTTTCACAACTCTCGAAAACATCGATCATTCCTAGCTGAAACGATAGTTCTAAAGCAAGGAATAATGAAATGTAAACCATTTGGAATTAGTTATCTGTTTGTTGCTCAAATAATATACTACTACACTTAAAATATCATGTCTCAGTTCTCTGATACTGTTTGCTGAAACTGAAACTGTCAAATTTGCAAATTTTATAGTCATGTGGTAACTTCACGCATAAAGTCACCTTCTTCTTGCATTTTATTTCCAAAACGTGAACAGGGGAAATCGTATACAAAGAATCACAGCTATCTTGTAAGTTTGAATTTTTGAAATACATTACTGTATCTTTAACCTCTGGTTTCATATAATTGAATTTCTGCAGTGTAAAAGTTTTTTTACTCACGTCTTTTCCATGGGGAAATCAATGCTCTACGACAAATAATTAATAATTCTCTCAACATAAAAGTTCACACTTTCAATGTTTCTTTTTCAAAATGTGTTTTGCCATGTTCGCCTCTGTTGGAGATTTTCTCTCAGCCGGGTAAGGACATCTATTTACGTCACTCAAAAATGAAAGCTACTAAATTGTTTCCTCTTCTCTGGCCCATGGCATCAACCGGGATGCAATTGGTATACACGACCATTAAAGGAATAAAAGTGGAATGTTAAATTGCAGCGAAGTATACACACACACTTCTTTTGTACAAAGATTATCCAATTTCATTTCTGCACTTTCGAGATCGTTCATAATTGAACACTCTTCCAGTGGATCGTTCGTCTTTCTGACGTACATTTTTATGTAGAATGAATGAGGAGTTGGGTTTAGAATTCAGAATATTCTACGAAATTGTTGTCTTACTTGTCCGTAATATGATTGTTGAAGTGAGCCCCAGAACATAGCCTCAACAAGTAAGGAGGCAGCGGAAGGAGGATCTAATAAGGAATCAGGCGACCTCTCTTTTGCGAATAAGGGATCATCCATTACTCACTTCTCGGATGATATGGACGGTTTGTGAATAGAAACCGGTCACTTAGACCACTCAATTGTTCACTAATATGCAAGGGTATTTTAAGGAGTCTTGTAGAATACATTAGAAATGGGCGATGTAATCGTGATTACTACAATCGATTATTTTATACGATTAATCGAAATATAGAAATCAATTATTTTACACCGATTAATGCCCATCAATTAATGTTTCTGATTTTTAGCTTGATTACTTTAATTCAAGTACTGATTCTCAAAACAAGCAAAATATGAAAGTACATCTCTACTTTTGAAATTTAGTAAAGTAATGCCTCGTCTGTTCATTTTTCTCCATCTGCAAAACATAATTGATGCAAATGTAGACATTAATTTCATGTTAGTAAAACTAAACAAATGAAAAGTCACTATGTATGTTGTAATACGAGTATTTTAGTAAAGGTATTATATTCAGTATATAATAACAAAGAGACGGATTTACCTGTTTTTTCTAGAATCATCCTCCACGAAGATTAGATTACAATTATTGAAGTTACTTTCTCATGAAATTCTTCGACCATTTTCATTTTAAACTCAGTTACAGTAGTTTTTTTTTATCAGTACGTGTGTGGAATGAATATTATTAATTAAATCGTGCCGTGCTTCTAAAACAACTTCCAACGCTTAATTAAAACGCTTAACTAACTACTAAACGATTAATTAATTGACAAACAAAATATAAAGATTTTATCCATTATTTAAACATGTGAAAAATTAATCGATTATATAAGATTCATCGATTAATACGCTTATTAATGATGCATGTTAATCTAACCCCAAAAAATCGTCGATTTGAAATGAATCGATTATTATTTAATAACCGCCCACCCCTAGAATACACGCATGCCGGTGGCCGTCGCGGCCGTCACGATGGCGCGAGAATGTGGCCACCCCCGGGGGCAGGCGCAACCCGATATGTCACGCACAGCGCGCCGCCCCGCCCCTCCCCCGCACGCGGCGATCGCGTGAGGCCGGCAGATAGGCGTATTTACATTGAGGGCGACAAGTGCTTCGCCGCCAGCTGTCGCCCTGCGGAGGCCCCACGCACCGAGAATTGCACCCCCCTCACCCCCACCACTCAGCCCCGGCCTCCCTCGACGACTAGACGCCCAACGCCTGCCCGCGTCTCAAATGCCCTGTCCGCCCCATTATCAAACGCCCACCGGATCACCAATCGCACGCTCGTACAGCAAATGCGCGCTGGAGCAGAAAACGCTCGCTCCATCACCAGTGCTCGCTCCATCACCAACGGTCGCTCGATCGCCAACGGTCGCTCCATCACCAACGGTCGCTCGATCGCCAACGGTCGCTCGATCGCCAACGGTCGCTCGATCGCCAACGGTCGCTCGATCGCCAACGGTCGCTCGATCGCCAACGGTCGCTCGATCGCCAACGGTCGCTCGATCGCCAACGGTCGCTCGATCGCCAACGGTCGCTCGATCGCCAACGGTCGCTCGATCGCCAACGGTCGCTCGATCGCCAACGGTCGCTCGATCGCCACGGTCGCTCGATCGCTCGCTCGATCACCACGGTCGCTCGATCGCCAACGGTCGCTCGATCGCCAACGGTCGCTCGATCGCCAACGGTCGCTCGATCGCCAACGGTCACTCGATCGCCAACGGTCGCTCGATCGCCAACGGTCGCTCGATCGCCAACGGTCGCTCGATCACCAACGGTCGCTCGCCAACGCGGTCGCTCGATCGCCAACGGTCGCTCGATCGCCAACGGTCGCTCGATCGCCAACGGTCGCTCGATCGCCAACGTCGCTCGATCACCAACGTCGCTCGATCACCAACGGTCGGTCGATCACCAACGGTCGCTCGATCGCCAACGGTCGCTCGATCGCCAACGGTCGCTCGATCACCAACGGTCGCTCAATCACCAACGGTCGCTCGATCACCAACGGTCGCTCGATCACCAACGGTCGCTCGATCACCAACGGTCGCTCGATCACCAACGGTCGCTCGATCGCCAACGGTCGCTCGATCGCCAACGGTCGCTCGATCGCCAACGGTCGCTCGATCGCCAACGTCGCTCGATCACCAACGTCGCTCGATCACCAACGGTCGGTCGATCACCAACGGTCGCTCGATCGCCAACGGTCGCTCGATCGCCAGCGGTCGCTCGATCGCCAGCAGTCGCTCGATCGCCGTAACGGTCGCTCAGGCGTCGCCAACGGTCGCTCGTCGCCAGCGTTCGCTCGATCGCCAACGGTCGCTCGATCGCCAACGGTCGCTCGATCGCCAACGGTCCTCGATCGCCAACGGTCGCTCGATCACCAACGGTGGTCGCTCGATCGCCAACGGTCGCTCGATCGCCAGCGGTCGCTCGATCGCCAACGGTCGCTCGATCGCCAGCACGGTCGCTCGATCACCAACGGTCGCTCGATCGCCAACGGTCCTTCGATCGCCAACGGTCGCTCGATCGCCAACGGTCGCTCGATCGCCAACGGTCGCTCGATCGCCAACGGTCGCTCGATCGCCAACGGTCGCTCGATCGCCAACGGTCGCTCGATCGCCAACGGTCGCTCGATCGCCAACGGTCGCTCGATCGCCAACGGTCGCTCGATCGCTCACCACGGTCGCTCGATCGCCAAGTCGCTCGATCGCCAACGGTCGCTCGATCGCCAACGGTCGCTCGATCGCCAACGGTCGCTCGATCGCCAACGTCGCTCGATCACCAACGTCGCTCGATCACCAACGGTCGGTCGATCACCAACGGTCGCTCGATCATAATCGGTCGCTCGATCACCAACGCTCGCTCGATCACCAACGCTCGCTCGATCACCAACGCTCGCTCGATCACCAACGCTCGCTCGATCACCAACGCTCGCTCGATCACCAACGCTCGCTCGATCACCAACGCTCGCTCGATCACCAACGCTCGCTCGATCACCAACGCTCGCTCGATCACCAACGCTCGCTCGATCACCAACGCTCGCTCGATCACCAACGCTCGCTCGATCACCAACGCTCGCTCGATCACCAACGCTCGCTCGATCACCAACGCTCGCTCGATCTCCAAAGCTCGCTCCATCGCCAACGGTCGCTCGATCACCAACGGTCGCTCCATTATCAACGCTTGATCGATCACCAACACTCGATCACTACCGAACACTCAAACACTAACGAGCACTCGATTACTAACGAGCGCTTGACCAGCAAACGCTCGGTCGAGAAACACGCGCCCGTCTAAATGTGAATGAACGCACAAGAATTCCTAGCCCTTTGATCAGTTAACGTCAGCGTTTAGTAACGTCATTAGGTCGATAAACTTAACATAATGTATTATTTGCGTTATTGAGCGCCTGGTAATACCATCTTCTTATAACAAAAAATAATATATATATATAAGAAATGGTATTTCGTGAAATCAGTGTTCTCATAAGTCATATTTAGGTGCAACTCATTTGCTTTCATTGTTATTAACGATCCTCGAACTGCCAAACCATTAACTGTAGTAGGCCGTTAAGGGTGATTTTCGTTGCTCTGTTTGGTTGCGTAAAGTCGACCTAACAGAACAGTATTACTACGAAAAAACAGTAAGAGCAGTAAGTGACGTTAGAGGTGTAAGAAAGTATTTAATGTTCGGCAAGGCAAAGTACCATCTGAACATCTTCCTAATATATCGAAATAATTGAGCGAAAGGCGAAACTCTAATTGTTTTTCCAATTGAATAACGCACAATTTAAAACTGAACGTCGCCCGACTACCAAACATTCGATAGGTTTAGCTAACGTTCGTGAAACCATCAGAGGGCTGACCGAACATCAAATCCTTGACCGCTCTGCAAACGTTGTATTATCCCAAAACGCCCACCAAACGACTCACGAAATATTGACCCATTCCTAATCACCTGACAATTTCCAGCATTCTCCGCGCACCTTTCCGACCGCCATAAAATGCCCACAAATGCAAACGCGCGACTTTGCAGCTCCGACGGCAACCTTTGCACCTACCCTGTAGTCTGTGTGTGACTGCACACTGCCCAAGAGAAATACATGGACCGGACATCTCCCGCCGCAGCTCTATCTGACCTCGTCCGGCAAGGGGTGGAGGATGGGCTTGAGGCAGATCGAGTTTTTCGAGCTCCAAGTTGGACAGTAGCCAATTGATTCGCATTCTGTAGAAGTTTCCGAAATGAGAAGTCTGACTTGAAAAATAATAGAAAAACAGTCGTTATTAGATCTCTTAAGACAAAATTATCAGCAATTTTAAACGACTTACACAAAAGAATGTAGGACAAAGACACGTGTAAGATAAGAATCTTTAACCAATGAATTCCTTAACCTTTGCCATGGAATTTGTCGTAATGATTTTCCTATCTAAAATATTATTGAAGTGTACTGATTCGTTGGGAGAAAAAAGAATTCGGTATAACATTAGGATTCATATTCAAACAAACCAATAAAATATGAGATGGTTTTACCGTCGTTGCCCGAGCCCTTGTTGTCTGACCATCGCGTATTAGATAGAAAAACGTAGGACTTATTTCTTTTGCATAAAATGGAAATACGTTTATTCAGATCCCTGCTACGATTCGCTCCTGTCAGCTGCGCCCCTACGAGGCCTTCATACCGCTCCGCCCTCTCAGATCTCGACTGTTCCCGCCCAACCCCGCCACATCGGAACTCATTTTCTTCTTTCGGCTTCAACTACTCGAATCCTAATTACTCTATAAAAGTGCGTTTATTACGAAACGCTGATAGAAAATTTTAAGTTATTGTGACGAACTAACCCAGGACCGGGTGGTCGCACAAAGCAGCATATGCATTCGGGTATCCACTGACAGTGACATCGGTGAAATGGGTGAAGGGTCTTCCCCAACTCGGACATTGACGAAGAACTGACGAAGACAAATGGGAAGAGTAACCACTTAGACTGACGCAATACTCGGGAACGCCCAAGAATAGAGTTCCGGGATTCACCTTGTACGTGACCAAAGGACGAATCACGACAACTTCACAAGACGCAGATCAATAAAACCGACGAGGCTGAACACGTGACGAGAGGGGGAGACGAGTGCAAGTGGAAAGACAGAGAGAGAGAGAGAGGATAATGGGATGTGAGAGGAGACGAACGTGTCCGGAGAGTTTTCTGGGGCGTCGGACGGACAGAGATGTGTAACAGGGACTGATGGGTGTGAGAGAAGACGGTCGTGTGTGCAAGGGAAGCTCATGAAGTTCCGGGAGTTTGGGAGATATCCATGAGCCCAAAGTGTGACGGACAAAACAGACACGTGTGTGAGAGGAGCAAACGTGACTACAAACACGCCGGAAATTGAACTATTGACGCCGAACTGAACCCGCTTATTCGGTAGTTGGCGGCTCCGCGTGACTGCGAATGTTCTGCGCCGGCGGGCAGCTTTTCCTAAAAGAGGCGGAGTACGGACATCGGGCGCGGGGCCGGACCTTCCGCCGACGCAACGCCTCAAGAGGTGCATACAGCTGAGGAGGACGTCGACCCCATGCAGCGCCTCCCGACCGACACGTCGCTTGACAACAGCACCTCAACTGCTGTGTAAATTTGCGTCCTCCGCGCGCCTAGTGGATCTCTTCCATTTGCCAATAAATGTGCTTGTACTGCATGGCATGAAGTCACTTCAAAACCAGATAAGCCCTATTCCTTTTCCCTAGCCAAGCAATCCTGGAAATAAACCCGCCACGATTTGAGCTCGTCTCAAATCCCAGTGAGGGATTGCGTCCGCTGGCGAGGCTACTCGGTCAAACTGCCATCGCAGCCACGACTGCACGAGAACCACTCTCAGGTAGGTCACCAAAAGCGGTGGTCAACAGCCCAGCGGTTCCCCTGACCTCTGACAGGAGTCAGCGGCCGAAATTGGCCCCGCACAGGGTCAATAACGGCGCCGACGGTCACATTATTTACCAGTGTGCCGTGCACCGTATTTATCACAACCACCGCATTGGGCAGAAGAAATTACATTGACAGAATAATAGCTACCATAATTTATTTTATCTTAATGTTGCTAAACTCTGTATTGATCATTTTATTATAGTATCATTATTATTATATTATTAATAACAATAACCGAATTCCCCCATAGATAGAAGACGCTACGCAAGAGACTCAATCAATTTTTCTTTTGATTCTTCTAATACTTCCAATAGATTTTCACTCTTTCCGAGAAAGCGTGTTTACGTTCTTCCGACCATTATTATTATTATTATTATTATTATTATTATTATTATTATTATTATTATTATTAGTTATTATTATTAACATTATTACAAAATAACGCGATTTTCATTTTTTTATTCTTTACTTAATGTTCCAGATAATTCCGTAATTTATATTTTGACTTAAAAGCGAATGAAGGTTATGTTGGGTTACGAATGAATAGTTATTATGTGCAGCAATACATTAAGTGTGTTAGGAGTCATTTCCAGGAAGTAGTGTGAACTGCAATTTCTTACGGAAATTATTGAAGAAATTAAGCTACTTGTTCAGTAACTTTAGAAACACAGAAAATTAAATCGAACCCATACTTGTACAAGAGGGAGGGTTCACAGAAATATGAATATTATCACGAAGGTGATTCAATACCGAAACACATACAATGGGCGCCCGAAGAGATCTCATTTCTACTCCATCTAGCTTTCTATAATTTTTTACTGCAGTATTAGATAGGCTTCCTTAAAATAACTGAAAAATTCAGAAACTTCACATTTCTCAACTTGGTGAACTCCAAGTGGAGATCCTTCATTGTATCCCACAAGCTCAATTCAGCGGCTAATTTTATGCAATGTATATTGACAGTTCAAAAAGACAGATTATGACGAAACCACAAGAAATAGGTATGATTTTCACCCTGGGATAAAATTGAAAAGAATCGTTGATCATTAGATAGACTATTGAGGATACTGTTGATGTTTTTGTTTCATAAGGAGTGCTGTTGACAAAATTTACAAGTCTTGATGGATTTACCTCTTCATTAACCCATATATTCTACGAATAACACCATAAGAGACCAGAGAATGACTTTGGTGATGAGCCCATTTTATTGTTTTTCAACATTTTTCACGTAATATTTTCCATTACCTTCTTATTAACAAGCAACGCAATTTTCGCCCAAAATTTACAAAGCGCCTGATGGATAAGTAGTTCATGCAGGTCAATTCTCATTTATGGATTTGCTTTTATAGTAATATGTAACACACATTTGCGCTTATAAATTTTAGAAGTGTATGACACAAACATAGGATCATATTACAGGATATATAAATCGTGCCATACAATGTGCATTGTTCTGGGGGAGGCTTTTATCTTCGTGTGTTTAGAGGCGAATGGCTCCATTTTACGCGATAATTATTCATAACAGCTTCGCTCCAGAGAATGTTTATGACAGCGAGAGTATAGGTAAATTTGTTTGAAATATGTTCTCATAAAAAGTATAATAAAATGATCCGCACGGATTGAAACCTGCCTGTTAACGATTAATGAACTGGAAATTGGTAGGCACAGAATTATTTTCAAGCGGAGCAAAACGCGAGCTCACCCCGGTGCTTTTTTGTAAAGGAACTTATCGTCCATGACAACTTGCATGCATACGCGGGTATTATAATTAATATACGCATGTGTGTTTAATTTGGGAGGGGGAATTGATGTACGAATTTCGGCTTTGTGCTCTACTTGCCTCAACAAAAAATGGGGTAATCGATTGACTTTCGTCATATTTCGGAGTGCACGGGCAGATGGGTGAAATGTTCATGATGAAACATTTACATTGGCCAGAATCCAGAACTTGTCAGCTCAGTGGAATGGATAGAAAAGCCTTTAGGGTACAATAAACACACTGAAATTTACATCCATCAACATTAAATTTTGAGTAAAAATGCACACAGTTAAAATGATACATTTCCTTCAACAACTATATGCTCTAACATGTTATAAAAATATTTCTTCCATTTCAAAACTTCCTTTGTTATCAGTAATAGTTTCTTCAGCGATTTTAGGAATATACTCAAGTGGCCACGAGGTGAAATTTTGGTCTATTTGCTTCATGAAATACTCAAATTTAGTGCTTATTTGGTATAGAGGTTTCGACACACTGCGTTCTTGGAATCCAACAACACATGCACTACTTTCTCAGAAATCGCAGATAGGTGCAAAAAGCTCGCTTGGATGTGTACGTTAGCTCCCACTGACGTAGGAGCAAAGAGCTCAATCGTATCTCTCCAGGGTTATCCTCCCCCGCAGATCGTATTTTTATTATGCCCTTTTCTCATTTATTTGGTTTTACAAAATAATGTACTCTGTCATATTTTCTTCGTAATAAATATATTTGGTTTGTTTCACTAATAGATTGTGAATTTAGTGGAACCTGACCGTGCCCTTACGCTCCTGTAGCTTTTCTCTAGTCATCAACGAAGTGCAACACCCCAATCTACGACCAGGGGTGTTGAACCGCCACATCTCGAGTTCCGAAGCGTGAGATTACGTGGGCGCGGCACAGATTTCCTACCCAAACGGCCAACAGCAATCACCGCTCACTCCCACTACTCAAACTGAGAAACCGAATTGTACGCCCCGGAAACTACCGAATTGTACCAGCAGGATTCGTTTCAATAGAACATTTTATCGCAACGTGTCACTTACTAATTTTATATTCCTTAGAGGAATGGCCAATCCGAAAATTATTTCTCTCCAGCATATTCTTAAACCATAATTAATCATATACTAAAAAAAACTATACATGATTATTTTCTGTTGCTTAAACTTCAAGATACAATTTAGAGATGCAGGAAATCATGTTAGAAACTAATGGCTTGCAGCATTAAAAATGTTGCTGACCCAAACCACACTAAATGGTTTACTAAAAAGTAGCACACACACTGCCCTAAGAACATCAAATAAAATACTCTCATACATAACTGCGACAAATCGATTTTTTAAATAAAAGTAGCCTTCACGAAAACTGCAATAACATAGTATAGTATAGGTGTATCCAGAGTATAAGAGTTCTTTACATACTCGATTCTCAACAAAGGTACTGATCCACAACACAACACGAATAGCAGATGTTTAGTGTGTGGGTCCTGTTCCTTGAAGCCTTACTGTCGCATGACGACAGCTATGTTAGTAGTGACGTACTAATCATGAGAATGCAATGGATACGCATGTTATGAGAATAAGCGGATAACACTAGCAATATTGACCTTTCTCACTCGAAATCGAAACAGTTACATTAGTTTTGGATTTTTCCTGAGTTCCTGTGTATCTAACAGAAGCACAAATACCTCTCAAAAAGTCGCACGGTATATATAATTTTCTTCCAATTTCTACAAGTATTGAAAATTTGGAATATAGTTTAGTTTAACCCACAAATGTGACTTCATTCTATAAAACTTTTAGCCCTGACTGGAATTCGAGGCTAGTCACTTACACTATGCCAGGTGCGTCCAGAGACTGATCCACGTAATCCAAACTGAAACGGCAGTCGAACTCTTATTCCAAATATTTTTTTATCGCTTTGTTATTACACAAAATTCTCCCAAAAAGCAAAATTTCCAAAAAAGTGTTGAATTTATAGAAATATCTTGTTAAAAACATTCGCATTTAGACAGCATTACCGGGTTTCAGTATTCAAGAGAAGGAGAAGTTCAAAAAGTATTTGAATATTTGGGAATTATCTTGAATTTACGGGGCTTATTTTTTAATTTTGAGAAAAAGTGTTCATGAAATGTTTTAAGACTTAATATTGTAGAATTATTGCATTGAGGAAGAAATATCTAGAATCAATATTAAAGGTGTAAGTTAGGTTGGGAAACATTTTGAACATTTCCGATTTTCGCACATTCGATGGTTTCAATAAAAATATTTTTTTTGCTGACACATTCTCTATTTGACATACAATGGGCTAGTGGTGAGAACTATAAAGGAACCTAGTGATAGAATTGGAAAAAAATATTAGAGATTATTATTTCATGTTATAAATGACTCGTATGTTTCTGAGACGAACTGGACTGTTACATTATAAGAGGAATCACAAAGATCTGTGAACAGAATTTAATTCTATTTGTTGCCAATACAAAGAAACTTTTGGATCATCTCAATAACCAATGTTTATGATATATTTTATTGAATTAGAGCAATATCTTCAGCCTCAAAGATGTAAGTACAAATGCAAAAATATTTCGTCTACTAAACCTAGAAATACCAGTGAAGTGAATAATGAAACTTAACATAAAATTAATACCGCAACAACCTCCTTTTGGATTTGGTCTGCAATCGATATCCACACTAGTGTAGCGTCGCCTGGTCCGGCGCCGGTGCGTCGGGCCGCTTCGGGGAAACCCGCGCTAAGCCGGATGTGGATGGGGGTGGAGGGCGGCGGCGCCACGCCGCGCCGGTTGGAAAAGCCCTTAGGAATCCCGGTTGGAATTTCCTTGGAAAGGACGCGCGCGGAGGCGAGTTTAAGAGATGTCGGTTGCAGCTCTGGAAAGGCTGGCCAGCGAGCCGTATGACGCTCGCTGCTTGTACGGTGGGGGCGAGCCGTCGGATATTTAAGGCCGGGCCGACAGGCGCCTCGCGGGATACGCTGGGTGTCGAAAGACGAGAGGTATCTCCAGTGCTATCATTGCACGTGATCTTCGGGTCGAAGATCGGTTTGGCGACAAGCCATGTAACTGGTGTAGTTACGGGACTCTACGTCCGACAGCTTCGCACCTCGCGTTGCTTTTTGCTGCTTCCGAAGCAGTGGTTCTGGGCGAAGGCCTAGGGACGGTCGCGGGGTTTCGCGGCTAAGAGAACTGAAAGGTTGCCAAGGGGTTAGATTTTCGTATTATAATCTTTGTACATTAATTGCAAATATTCTGTAAATATATTGTATATATCAATCAGAACAGTCGTCTGTGTTTTTCATCCTAGTACGTCACACTAGATACATCTTTTATGTAACCACGATAATTACAATAATTTGTTCTCACATTTGACCCGTCACCGTAATTACAACAGACAGGGTAGAAGCGACAGAGGGGCACCGAGATACATTAGGCGTGATTAGAGGACAGGGAGTGCAACGACGCACACACCCACCGCGCCCAAATCGCAAAGCAAGCACCTGCGCTGGTAGGCACGCACGCTCGCGCCGTCAACTGTTTGAAGGGGTTGTCCTCAGCGCGCGAGGGCGGCAGGGGAGGGACACGGGGCGACGCCGGGCATTGAAAGGGCGACGACACACACACGGGCGTTGGAGTCCAATGTTCGCACTCGCAGCCCGTGCACGGGGTCGGCGCGGGCAAGCAGAGCGACAGGTGCAGGTGGGGCGAGCAAGAGCGAAGGGAGACGGGAGGGGGGGCAAATGGGAAGCAGTGGAGGGGCCGGTGGCGTGGAGACGGGAATGAGGGTGCGGTTGGTAATGGCAAAGGGGACGGTGGTAGGTAACCGATGGAGCCCGGGTAGAGTGATGGAAGGAGAGATGGTCCCTTGGATGTGTAGCGTCGCCTGGTCCGGCGCCGGTGCGTCGGGCCGCTTCGGGGAAACCCGCATAAAGCCGGATGTGGGTGGAGGGTGGCGGCGCCACGCCGCGCCGGGTGAAAAGCCCTCAGGAATCCCGGCGGGAATTTCCTTCAAAGGGACGCGCGCGGATGCGAGTCTAGGAGGTGTCGGTTGTAGCTCTGGAAAGGCTGGCCAGCGAGCCGTGTGTCGCCCGCTGCTTGTAGGGTGGGGGCGAGCCGGCGGATATTTAAGGCCGCGCCGACAGGCGCCTCGGGGGATACGCTGGGTGTCGAAAGACGTGAGGTATCTCCAGTGCAATCCTTGCACGTGATATTCAGGTCGAAGATCGGTTTGGCAACAAGCCATGTAACTGGTGTAGTTACGGGACTCTATGTCCGACAGCTTCGCACTTCGCGTTGCTTTTTGCTGCTTCCGAAGCAGTGGTTCTGGGCGAGGCCTAGGGGACGGTCGCGGGGTTTCGCGGCTAAGAGAATTGAAAGGTTGCCAAGGGGCTAGATTTTTGTATCATATCATTGTACATTAATTGTAAAAAATCTGTAAATATATTGTATTTATTCAATCAGAACAGTCGTCTGTGTTTTTCACTCTAGTACGTCACAGACTCGGAACCTTTCTTTTCTAAAACTGGTGGCAGCGGTTATCGAAAACTCACGTCGGGGCGCTCGCAACCAATTCTGCCACTTTTCTTTTCTAAAACTGGTGGCAGCGGTTATCGAAAACTCACGTCGGGGCGCTCGCAGCAAATTCTGCCACTTTTCTTTTCTAAAACTGGTGGCAGCGGTTACTGTTAACTCACGTCGGGGTGCCCGCACCAATTCTGCCACTTTTCTTTTCTAAAACTGGTGGCAGCGGTTATCGAAAACTCACGTCGGGGCGCTCGCAGCAAATCCTGCCAATTCTGTTTTCTAAAACTGGTGGCAGCGGTTACTGTTAACTCACGTCGGGGTGCCCGCACCAATTCCTGCCATTTTTGTTTTCTAAAACTGGTGGCAGCGGTTACTGTTAACTCACGTCGGGGTGCCCGCACCAATTCCTGCCATTTTTGTTTTCTAAAACTGGTGGCAGCGGTTACTGTAAACTCACGTCGGTGTGCCCGCACCAATTCTGCCATTTTTCTTGTCTAAAATTGGTAGCAGCGGTTATTGTAAATTCACGCCGGAGTGCCTGCGCCAATTGTTGCAATTGTAGTTCAAAATTGGTTGCAGTGGTGCTTAGAACTCACACCGGGTGGTTGTGCCAATTGCAGTTAATAATTGGTTACAACAGATTAAAGACTCACGTCTATCAATCAGCTTTGTGGAAGCAGTCACTACGTTCGCAACGAACGGGGAACGCGGAAGTCTGCAGCAGCATCCGCGGGGACATCAGTGCGGCATCAGAGCCATCGGTGCGCGCTGATTTATCAGAACAGCACGCGTAAAGACAGTGTACGCAGTTAAACGTGAATACGCGTCGTAAATACGTGGCGCCGGCAGTGTCGCGCACGCCACGAGAAACCGAAAAGTGCGGTGTTTCGGTACGGTAGTTTCGGGGCGGTACAAGCCGACTCGGAACCTTTCTTTTCTAAAACTTGGTACTGGTAATTGGTACTGGTACTGGAACGAGCGGATATTGGCACTGGAACTTGATCTGCTAATATTTGCATCACCGGAAGAACACATCACGGACCGACCTGAACGAGAGGAAGGAAGGAGACCACAAACCGGATCCAGAAGGCGCTCACGCGACACCGAGGTCAACTGAACGTAAGTGTGTTTTTTGTTCTGGCCGGGGATCAATTCAGGCAATATGGCTTTCTTAGCGGGTTATAGGAAAGAGGTGCTTGTTAGGGTCGCGATGGAGATGGGGGAAACATTAGAAGGGAACGAAACCGTTGTTAAACTTAAATCAATCATTACGGAAAGCGAGCAGTACGAGGAATCATTCGTGAAACAACTCGCTGACCAAGAAAAAGAACAGGTTGCAGAAATACGAGAGCAGGAAAGATTACGCGAAGAGAGAGTGTTAGAGCAGGAAAGATTAGGAAAGATTACGCGAAGAGAGAGAGCAGGAAAGAATACGCGAAGAACGGCAATTTGAACTTGAAAAGTTAAAACTAACGAATCAGGCTCCCACGCGTGTTTCCATAGGTAGTAGCGACACGGGAAATCGAACTAATATTCGTATCAGCAAAGTCATGGACAAATTCAAAGGCGAAGGCGACGATATTACGTTGTTTTTAAGTGTTTTCGAGGCGCATGCTCGCCAGCTTGGTATTGCGCCGGTCGAATGGGTAAGCCATTTAATGGGTTTACTTCCTAATAAAGTGAACAACTGGCTCGTAGTAGGATCCGATTCACCGGATCAAGATTATGACCTAATTAAAGAACAATTATTAGATATGTACAAGTTCACGGCAGAAAAGTGCCGGCAGATGTTTTGTAGTCACGTAAAAGGGGCAAAGACCACTTGGAACGTCTATGCACGTGAATTAGCTAGTTATTGTAAAAAATGGGTCTCAGGTTTAAAGATAGAAACATTTGAGCAATTGCTAGATCTCGTTGTAACGGACCAGATGAAGCGAAAGGTGCCGGCGGTTATGCGTGACCATTTCATTGATGTGTGGGGTGAGGTTTCTGCGTCCCAAAATTTGGCACGAAGGCTGGACACCTACGAAAACAACTGGGCTAGCGGATATAAGAAGGATTTCTCGCGGTTCGGCAATAAAGAGCAGGCAGGCGAACGGAAATGGCCGAAGGCGACGGAAAGCGCGCCGACCACTTCCAAAACGGCAGTGCCGAAGGTAGCTAGTAACGCGGAGTTCGAGAAGCCGCAAGAACGGACGTGTTACTTATGTAAAAAACCAGGTCACATAAAAAGATATTGTCCTCAACATAACAATAAACCTAGCGAGAAGATGTGTCACGTGGCCGACGCTAGTGCGCCAGAGTTATTGTCTCCACACACATTTCTTGCCAAAATTTGCGGCGAAACAGTCACCTGTCTCCGTGACACGGGGACCACGATCGACGTCATCAACGCAAAGCACGTCACGCCGACACAATATACCGGCGAGTCCGTATGGGTTCAGCAGCCCCTGGACGAAGCGCCGAAAAACCTACCGGTAGCCAAGGTAGAGATTGTAGGGCCATTCGGTACTCTTGTTACAGAGGCCGCAGTCGCGAAGAACTGCGACTTGCCTTATTACATTTTTAGTAATCGTTCTGCTACGATTTTGAAGGAAATAAAACAAGGTTTCTTAGAACCACAGCCTATCTGCGCTGTGCGGACTAGGGCGCAAGCAGTGGCTGAGCGCGTAAGGGCGGAAGGGCCCCAGACAATAGAGGCGGTAGAGCCTGCCGAGAGTACAGGAAACGGCCGAGATCAGGACGCGTTCCAGGTAACCGCTTCGGAGGAAACCGAGGATGACAATAGAGTTGGTCAGGGCGAGGTCGACGCCCCGGGCAACTCGGAATCAAACGATCAGGAATCTGAATTAGATTTCGGTAGCATTGCTTTGGCTCGTTTGGACCCCACCGAATTTGCTACAGCTCAGAGACAAGACAAGGAGCTCGCGCCGTTGATTGAGCGTGCGGAAGGACCCGAGACGGATCGGCGCGATTATGTTATGAAAAACGGCCTATTGTTTCGTGTCCGGCATAGTAAGCGCGGAGAGCAGTTCACTATGTTAGTAATACCGCGGGTGTATCGTGGCACGATCTTAAAACTCTGTCATGAAGTTGCTCACGGCCATTTGGGGGTCACAAAAAGCAAAGATGCCATGGCCAAATATTTCTTCTGGCCGAATTGCTATAAGGATGTTGAAAACTATGTGCGTAGTTGCGACAGTTGCCAACGAGTAGGAAACGGCGGCGAAAAACTTCGCGCGCCTTTGAAAATTGTTCCTATAACGGGCGAGGCATTCGAGAAAGTGAATGTCGACGCGTGTGGCCCATTTCCAGAATCGGTCACCGGAAACAAGTTTATCTTAACGGCGATGTGTTTAGCCACGAAGTATCCCGAGGCTATTCCGATACGGGACCTAACTTCGGTCACTGTAATTGAGGCATTACTAGAATTATTCAGTAGAATAGGATTTCCACGCGAATTGCAAACCGACCAGGGCACTTGCTTCACGAGTGCTTTGACAGCGGAATTCGCCGAGCGGTTTGGCATTAAACTGGTGAGAAGTTCGCCGTATCATCCTCAATCAAACGCAGTCGAAAGAATGCATCGAACTATGAACCGGCTTATGAAGGTTCTGTGTTTGGAGGCAGGGACGGATTGGGAATGCCAGCTTCCCGCTATTATGTTCGCGTTGCGCACGAGTGTGCACGAATCATTAGGTTTCTCTCCTGCCGAATTGGTGTACGGGAAGAATCTCCGTACCCCCATGACACTTCTTTATGAAAGGCTTGCGGGAACTGCGGAAAGTGAAGAAAATTCTGTAGTTGAGCATGTATTCAAATTAATCAATCGTTTGAAACGCTCCCGTGATCTAGCTCACAATAGAATGGCTGAAGAACAGCAGAAACGTAAAGTGTGGTATGACCGGAAGGCGGTCTCACGTACTTTCGAGATAGGCGCGAAGGTGTTGGTTCTCGCACCTAACAGGACGCGGAAGCTCGCGGTTCAGTGGATAGGGCCGGGCGAGATTCGCGAGAAAATTTCGGAGCATAACTATGTGGTCCAGATGCCGGGGCGGAAGGAACCCCGCGTCTATCACATTAATATGCTTAAAAGATACCACCAGCGGACAGAGTACTTAAATGTGCTTAGTTCTACGACTGTGACAGACGCAGGTGACGAAGACGCGCTAGATCGCTATGCGCTTAAATTGGATTGTTGCGACTTTGACGCGGAAGAAATGCTGAGCGGGACTGAGGTCGAACCGGAGTTTCGCGACGCTCTGAAAACGGTCATTTGTAAGTACAGGTCTATATTTAGTGAGAAACCCGGATTGACAGATATCACTACTATGGATATCGAGTTAACTGATAACAGCAAAATGGTTCGAAGCGTACCCTACCGTACATCGCCGAGGCAGGCTAAGATATTACGGGAAGAAATAGATAGAATGCTTCGCGACAAT
The DNA here is from genome assembly GCA_011170035.1 of Teleogryllus occipitalis. Lineage (NCBI taxonomy): Eukaryota > Metazoa > Arthropoda > Insecta > Orthoptera > Gryllidae > Teleogryllus > Teleogryllus occipitalis. The sequence goes on along the minus strand of BLKR01015261.1, from coordinate 9,617 downwards.
ATCATTGTGGAGGCGGAGAGTGATTATACGTCTCCCATGATATTGGTTGAAGCACCGGGCAAGAAACCACGGCCCTGTATCGATTATAGGCGCCTCAACGAAATTATTAAGACCGAATACTTTCCGTTACCCAATCTCGAAGAACGGATAGAGCAGGTAGCTGCAGCTAAAATTATAAGTGTACTGGACCTTTGCAAATGTTTTTGGCAGATCGGTCTTACGGAAAGGGCACAAAGGTATTCGGCGTTCGTGACCAGTTTCGGCACGTACCGGCCGCTTAGATTACCTTTCGGAATAAAGAACGGTCCCTATCAATGTTGTCGTATTATGGGCACCTTGTTGAATAAATGCCAAGAATTCGCGGTACCATACCTTGATGACATCGCGGTTTTCAGTAACACTTGGCAAGAACACATTCGACACCTAGAGACGGTCTTTCGAATATTAAAATCCGCCAAATTGACAGTGCAACCGCGCAAGTGTTTGTTCGCGCGGGCTAACGTAAAATATCTTGGATACGTAGTCGGTAACGGGAAATTGCGGCCGGCCGAAGCCAAGATACAAGCAATCCAGAACTTTCCCAGACCAGAGTCAAAGAAACAAGTACGTTCTTTGCTCGGTTTGGTAGGATACTATCGACGTTTGATACCAGGGTTTGCGGAGAAGGCGGCGGCGCTGACCGATGTGCTGCGTGGGCGCGAACGCCAGGGTAAGATCGTCTGGACAGAGGCATGTGAAAGATCTTACAATGAGCTGCGACAAGCTCTCAGTGAAAAAACAGCGGTATATGCACCTGATTATAACAAGGAATTTCGAGTTCAGGCAGATGCTTCTCGGAGAGGCTTAGGCGTGGTTCTCTACCAAGTAAATGACGAGGGAGTAGAACAACCAGTCGTTTTTCTAAGCCGTAAATTAAATGATGCCGAAATGAATTATGGCACCACAGAACTAGAGTGTTTAGCGCTGATTTGGGGGTTGGATAAACTTAAAATTTATCTCGACGGGCAGGCCACAATTCAGGTCGAAACCGACCACAATCCGTTGGTCTGGTTGCGTAATACGGCCGGCAAAAACCCCAGATTATTACGCTGGTCTCTTTTAATCCAGCACCTCGATTTACGCATCAGGCACAAAAAGGGCTCAGAAAATGTTAATGCAGATGCACTTAGTCGCATGTTTGATGATGTGAATTGATCCACCGGCGAGAATAGGGAACACGCACGTTCATGACATGTATAAATGTCGGTGAAATTCTATGTAAATAATTTTGTAAATTCAAGGGTAAAATTGTTTTGTTGTTTTTTTTGGATATTTTTATATGTAGATACATACATGTGTCAATAAATTCAGTTAAGAACGGCACATGATGTATATAACGAATTCCATAATTATGTAATATTTCAATGTAAAGTAAATGTTTGTATTTCAGTATCTTATGTAATTCAAGATGCGTCAAGAATTATTATGTAATATTTCAATGTAAAGTAAATGTTTGTATTTCAGGATCTTATGTAATTCAAGATGCGTCAAGAATTATTATGTAATATTTCAATGTAAAGTAAATGTTTGTATTTCAGGATAATATGTAATTCAAGATGCGTCAAGAATACTTATGTATATTTATGTATATAGGAGTAAGGTTTAAATGTACTGGCAACATAGCTTAGGTGAAAAGGGAGGGGGGACAGCCCAGAGATTTATTTCACACATTTTGATTAAATAGGGTTTGATATTTTGGTATAATTATGTTCATGTTCATATAAAAATTAGGATGTAGAGGTCTCACGACCAGGTAACTTAGCAGAATTTTTTTCCTGGGCATATTTTGCTGCGAAAAAAAATTCTCACCCCCCGGCATGGGAGGGTCTGTAGCGTCGCCTGGTCCGGTGCCGGTGCGTCGGGCCGCTTCGGGGAAACCCGCACAAAGCCGGATGTGGGTGGAGGGTGGCGGCGCCACGCCGCGCCGGGTGAAAAGCCCTCAGGAATCCCGGCGGGAATTTCCTTCAAAGGGACGCGCGCGGATGCGAGTCTAAGAGGTGTCGGTTGTAGCTCTGGAAAGGCTGGCCAGCGAGCCGTGTGTCGCCCGCTGCTTGTAGGGTGGGGGCGAGCCGGCGGATATTTAAGGCCGCGCCGACAGGCGCCTCGCGGGATACGCTGGGTGTCGAAAGACGTGAGGTATCTCCAGTGCAATCCTTGCACGTGATCTTCAGGTCGAAGATCGGTTTGGCAACAAGCCATGTAACTGGTGTAGTTACGGGACTCTATGTCCGACAGCTTCGCACTTCGCGTTGCTTTTTGCTGCTTCCGAAGCAGTGGTTCTGGGCGAGGCCTAGGGGACGGTCGCGGGGTTTCGCGGCTAAGAGAATTGAAAGGTTGCCAAGGGGCTAGATTTTTGTATCATATCATTGTACATTAATTGTAAAAAATCTGTAAATATATTGTATTTATTCAATCAGAACAGTCGTCTGTGTTTTTCACTCTAGTACGTCACAGATGGAACAACAGTAAGCAGCAGGAAGGAAAATATAAGGCGGGGGCCAGGATTGAGAAAAAGTGGGGGAAAAGTAGGCGCTACAGTAATTAGTGCAGAGAAGGATGTGGTAGGAGGCACGACATGCGACACTGGGAAGGATGATAACAGATAAGTCGACAATAACTGAACAGACGTGATGATAATGACGAGGGTCGAGTGGGATGATATGGCAGAGAGATGGGATATGAATCGCATAAGGGGGAAAGGGCAGACATAGGAAATTGCAAAGAGATACATATAGGGAAATAGCACTTCTAGAGGTAGTGTGACGATGGTTCGGCTGTGGCAAAGGACACGACGGAGGCAAGAGAACGGAAGCGAGGCGGTGAAGACGGGGATTGATTGATTGATTGATTGAAAGGGATTCCTGGCGCGTCAAATGCTAAGGCAATGGCCAAAGGGAATTCGTTCATTTTCCTGTAGCCTCTGGTAGCCTCTTAAGGTTTGTTTTCCTTTTAGTCCTACACACACCTCACAACAGCCAATGCATGCCCCAGAATCGATTGAATGATGGATGTTTATTTCGTTTAATGGCGCGTCAACTTTTCCGGCCGAGGAAAATTATACCTGTGCGCTTTCCTTACAAATGTCCTAGTATCTGTTGCTGTGTGACGATGAGAAAGTCCACCCTAAGGCTATGAAGACCATTATGTAAGGTGAAGGGATGTCTTTGTGCTAACCATACGTATCCCTTATCCCATGGCCGAGAGGCTGGGTCACCACCAGTCGAACAAGGCCCGTAGCGGGCTGTCGAGCCAAAGAACAGGAAAAGGCGCGTCAACTGCCATGGTCATTAGTGTCGTAGTGCATGGTGTATCCTCGGAGGCGGCGGAATTTCTCTCCGGCTAGAATTTGAGATCTGGCTCTCACCCACTCGACGGCTTACGATGGCTTCCCTTATCCAGGTGTCTCCTCCAACTGGAAAACATTCCAGTTGGGACGAACTCGGAGCTCCTCACTCATCTCCCAACGTGTGTGGTAATGCAGTGCATGTGCGTGTGTGTGAAGAGGGAGGGGCAAGGACCAGTAAGAAAACAGTGCCTGAGATCCATGGACCGTTTGTTAAATTACTACATCGGCAATCGCATCGTATAAATCGGAGAAATCATGGAGAACTAACAACAGAGCAGCCGGCTTCTAAAATTATCATTCGGACAGCTGCTGAATTCGATCAAGCTATCGAGCTTGTGTCAAAAATCCTACCACGTCGGAACTGCAAGACTAGGAACTCAAGGACTACCGATCTGAAATGCTGCAGTAACAACAGCTGTTACCTCGACCGATCATTTCAACCCGCTTGCAGAGATTAAATTTATTAGACGAGTTTCAATTACGCTCAAGTAGACAAAGGGTGAGTCAATCGCTCCCCGTGATCTGAACCCCTACGACATACCCATCTTCAACAACGCGACTCTACACACGTCACAACTTTAGTTTTCCATTCCTCTGTATTTTTCCTTTCTCGTATTGTAGAGGAATGGCTTGGGAACGCAATCGTCGTGTTTACATCCACCATATTATCCGTATTTGTCAATATGAGTTACAATACAAATGGGTGTCATACATCATTTCAATAAAAATAAATAACTACAGATATTTTCCCCTTACGAACAAGTAGAGTCAATTGAATTTCATTTATTTTTATAAGACGTTGTTAATTCAGACATCTCTATTATAGAAGTTGAGTGAATGTCTCGATTACTATAGCTCTTTTTGAATATTGAAAGATATAATCATAACAGTTTTAGTGTTCTAGTATATACACAATAATGATTGTGGAATTCATTTCGTCTTGCTCAACACAAGAAACTCAAAGAAAGAACAACGAGAGGAACAAATTGAATAAGGGTTATCCACAGGAATCGAAAATTACATCTAGCAGATTGAAGATTTCCTTCGCTGTCTTGCCCCAGGAAGGAATGTGCGCTGTCACTTTTAATGACACTGAGATATCTCATTTTATCAACGAGTTGTCTTTGCCTTTTTCGTCGCGGTCAGTAGTTCCAAGCTCATGTACGACAGAAGGCCCTGTTAGATCGACCTTCTGTGAGATTGAGTGTGACCACTTCCCACCTTGGCATCTCTTGTTCACTAGAACGGGTTAAAATTGAATTTTAAATTTGAATAGTATAACAAGCTGATAAGACCCTTAAAATAGTTTCTTCTTAAATGGATTACAGACATCCTTTGCTCAGAATGTTTCATTTTCAAATTGACCGAACAGGATGCAAGCCAATGTGACACTGTAAACAAATTAAGATAGGAAGTAGTGATCAATGGATTTGAGTCAGAATAGGGCAAAAAATTGCTTTGACCAGAAGACGAGTGTCAGATTAAAATATGTTTGAAACACTACCTTATATCAGCATAACCAAAATTCTTTTAAATGATCACTAAAACAGCTTTGTTAAAAGAATTCTAGATTACACTTACTCAAACAAAAAAATGCCAAGAGTTTCTTGTTTAATTGCACAGGAGTTAACGGTACCCCATGAGTTTTTCTAATTATTTCTAAGTAGTTTAAAATAAAACAATTTGTTTTGTTTTTGTATCTACGCACGGATCTTTGGGTGAAATTGTATATCCGAAACGTTGGCACACAAGTTTGGGTGTTTTCAATTACTTTCACAACTGATCACTACCCGTAAACCCTGATTCATTATTAAAACACTTTTCAACTTAAAATTCTCTAACCATAAACAATCAAGTGGAAGTATAAACATCTCCAATTTTGTATGACCAGAATGAGGTATTTTCTAATACCTTTCTTTTACTACCTTTCTACTAAAACTACTTTTACTCTCTTTCCAGACATTTTGCCTGTTCTGGCTTCACCATTTTTGGGACGACCCGGCGCTTCCTGACATGTGGGCGCTCGCAAGCATGCGTGTCCATTGTGCGCCGTGGTGGCCGCGCGGAGAGGGTCGCACACGGCCACGCGCTCGCTGAGGTGCGCACGACGGCGTCGACAGCGGACCAATGTTGATGTCGAAGTCGTAGCAATCGCCGGCACTCCCCGCCGCCACACACCTGCTGTGTTTGACTGCGGTTACCATAAGACTGACCTTCTGCTGCTCGGCTGCTCCTCTGTCCGCATATCCGTCGCGAAGCATGTCCACCATTTGATTCTCCACGCAGTCGCTTGATTGATTGATTGTTAGTGATTCCGGGCGCGTCAACTACTAGAGTAATTAGTCCCGAAAGTGTGCTTTTTTTCTCGGGAGGTGGCGTTGTTCTTCCCCTGCTGGATGGCGAGATCCGACGGCGACCAACCGTCGGATAGTGGAGTTTTCCCCAATTAGGTATATCCCACAAGCGAGACACCGCTCCAGCCGGTACTAACTCTAAGCTCCCGACCTATCACCCGGCATGTGTGGTAGAATAATGTATGTTAGTGTAAGGGGAGAGGATAGAAGAAAGAAGAGGTAGGAAAATTCGCATGCGGTCCGTGGGCCCGTTTGTTAGGATACTGTTCCAGAACTTGCCTGGTGTTGATCGGAGAAACCACGGAAAACTATCGATCAGAGCAGGCGGCCACTAGAATTCTCCTCCAGACCGACTGAATTTGACCTAGCTGACAAGCTAGTGTCGAAAATCCTGCCACCGTCGGGGCTCGAACCTAGAACCTCCCGGTCAGAGGCTGCAGCAGCATGCGTTGTTGCCTCGAGCCATCTATCTAGGTCCACGCAGTCGCGAACACTGATGGCTGAGTTCTGAAGTTGGGTAGAGAGCCAGTTCCACGCGGCGTCAGTTGGAACTTCGGGCATACCGTTGCCGCAGGCTGCATCGCCGTGGTTGAGCGTGGTGTACGTTCTACGGTTGTCCAGTGACGCGCGCCGGGACGCGAAGGAGCGCGGGCAGTGCCTCTGGCGACGGCGCCGCGCACGTGTGATAAGCGACTACAAGTGGGCGCGCAACGAAATCGCGAGCGCGGTAACATAACTGGTTTCTCAGTGAAAATCGAACGTAGTGGAAGATCGACCACCATTTCTGCTAGATTGATTGATTGATTTTTTCGTGTTTCCGGGCGCGTCAACTGCTTTGGTCATTAGTCCCGTTAGTGTAGTGCATGTTTCTTTCTCGGGAGACGGCGGTGATCTTCCCCCGCTGGATGGCGAGATCCGGCGCCGACCTACCGTCGGCTAGTGGGGTTTCCCCCTAACCAGGACTCTCCCACCAGCGGGGCACCGCCCCAGTCGGGACAAGCTCTAAACTTCCGACCGGTCTCCCGGAATATGTGGTAGTGTAGTGCATGTTAGTGTAAGTGAATGTGTAAGGGGAGTGGATAGGACAAGGAAGGGGAAGGACAGATCGTGCGCGTGGCCCGTGTGGTAGGGTACTGCTCCGGCATTCGCCTGGTGTTGATCGGAGAAACCACGGAAAACTACCGATCAGAGCAGCCGGCGGCTAGAATTCTCCTCCAGACAGCGACTGAATTCGACCTAGCTAAAAAGCTAGTGTCGAAAATCCTGCCGCCGTCAGGACTCGAACCTAGGACCCCCCGGTCAGAGGCGCTGCAGTGGCATCAGTTGATGCACTGAGCTACCACTCCCGGTATATTTCTGCTGGAAGATATGTCATTCTGGATCTTCTTGAGAATTCTTCATGGCGCCATACGCATTACATTTCCCTTCCATCTTTCCTTTATATTCGGTTGCAATTTCTGTTATTGGATGCACTCGTATTTCTAGCCTTATTTTGTCAATGATAATGTAGTCAAATAGTATGCATCCTCTTACTGATCGACGTAATTTCATTTCTAATGTCGGGATTGGGGTGTTAACCACCTGACATGCGTTTTTTGGGGGAGGGGTGGAGTGAGGCAACAATGATTGAAAGACAACCCTTGTTCTCAATGTAGTTCTTGTACACTCACAAATCTACAGTTACAGCGTGGAAGACAAGACCAATGCATTCTTTTGCAATTGAAACAAATAAAACACAATGTTTTGCTTGTTATAATGTGACAACATTAACACTAGGACTTGTATTTAAACTACTTAGAAGGACCCCGAGCCGTCATTCCGAGGTCTGCCAGTTTTAAGTAAATCATACTAATTATTTAAAGGGGAGGACTATTAAAATAAAATACAATAAGCAACTCACATAATTCTTATAGCTGCATCACCTAAAATGTTCTTAAAATGTATTCTCAAGATCATATTTGACCCACATATATCCTGCAAGAGCCGACGACTTACCAGGACCATTTTACATACTTGATTCTAGTCATATTTTCTCTGACTTCATCTCCTGGAATACTTCAAAATACAGGAATGACCTTTGAAAGGTAGGTCACAAAACGTAAACATACTGTATTTCGCACACATAATATAGCTCTGTTGAATAGTCATCTCGCAGTATGCCAGTTCTCTACTGTTCTAGATTAAAAAATTATATTTGTCGAAAGTCGCCGAGACTTCAAACTTGTTGAATTTGATAATTAATAAAAAGTTTTCAGAGAACAAGCACCTCTTCCCAAACTTTCACACGAAATCAGCAATAAAAATGTCAAAATCTGTCAAAATGTCGGCTTAAATCCTTCCAGTGTTAGAGAAATAAAGATAACAGTAAAACAATTATTAACATTACACAAACTTTATGGGAAATGCTACATAAAACCCTTGCAATTTCTCAAACGTTAACCACTTTTATAGATTCACTGAAAACGTATCTAAAGCAGCATTTCTAATAACACAAAATATAAAAATCAACGAAGTTTGAGCAAAAGTAAGGAGGAAAGCAATTAAGATGAGAGAAAGACGTAGAGAAGAGAGAGACTCACAGATACAGAGACAGACACACTTGAAGAGTTCGAAGCGAACACAGGGGGAAAAGCAGGGAAAGAGAGAGAGCGAGAGAAAAGAGAGCGAGAGAAAAGAGAGCGAGAGAAAAGAGAGCGAGAGAAAAGAGAGCGAGAGAAAAGAGAGCGAGAGAAAAGAGAGCGAGAGAAAAGAGAGCGAGAGAGCGAGAGAAAAAGGAGAGCGAAAAGAGAGAAAAAGGAGAGCGAAAAGAGAGAAAAAGGAGAGCGAAAAGAGAGAAAAAGGAGAGCGAAAAGAGAGAAAAAGGAGAGCGAAAAGAGAGAAAAAGGAGAGCGAAAAGAGAGAAAAAGGAGAGCGAAAAGAGTGAAAGGAGAGCGAAAAGAGAGAGAAAGGAGAGCGAAACGATAGAGAAAGGAGAGTGAAAAGAGAGAGAAAGGAGAGCGAAAAGAGAGCGAGAGAGAAAGGAGAGCGAGAGAGAAAGGAGAGCGAGAGAGAAAGGAGAGCGAGAGAGAAAGGAGAGCGAGAGAGAAAGGAAAGCGAGAGAGAAAGGAGAGCGAGAGAGAAAGGAGAGCGAGAGAGAAAGGAGAGCGAGAGAGAAAGGAGAGCGAGAGAGAAAGGAGAGCGAGAGAGAAAAGAGAGCGAGAGAGAGAAAAGAGAGCAAGAGAAAAGAGAGGGAAAATAGAGAGAGAAGAGAGAGGGAAAAGAGAAAGAGGGAAACGAGAGAGGGAAAAGAGAGAGGGGGAACAGAGAGAGGGAAAAGAGAGAGGGGGAAAGAGAGAGGGGGAAAAGAGAGAGGGGGAAAAGAGAGAAAGAGAGAGAGAGAGAAAGAGAGAGAGAGAGAGAAAGAGAGAGAGAGAGAGAGGTCTGGCGCGCACGCAGGCACGCACACGCGCCCGTGTGCACACATACATGCCTACCTACATAAGCACACCCCCATTCCACATTTCCGCTCCAACCTAAGTTCTTACGCATATAGCTTTCGGGCCGGGCCACCATGTGCTGTCGTGCCCAATTTCCTGCTCCCGCTTTTCGGCCCGCCCAGCACGTGACGTCAAATCGCTCGGGCCAAACGTGCAAGGCGGTAAGTACGGCCTCAACACTGTGTTTTGTGTTGGGCAAGAACTACCGACGCGGCGCCGCCCGGCTGGCAGCCGCAAGCCGTAATTTCGGCCCTCGGCCTGCCACGGCCCGCGCGTGTTTAGACCAGGGCTGCGCAACCCGCTCCCGGAGACCGGCCAATGGTCTGGCAGGCGATGTGAATTAATTCTGTCAATATGTTTGAAATTTACTAACAAATAGGAAATTCGGTGAGTAGTGATAGT
>BLKR01015260.1:0-88416 GCA_011170035.1 Teleogryllus occipitalis | reverse complement strand
AATATCTGATGAATGTAAACATCAGCAGTAACAGTGGTGTTGAAAAAAATAGGTCCGATAATTCTTGTGGAACTCAACGCACACCACACTCCTATCTTTACGTCGTGAAGTGGTTCTTCATGAAACAGGTGAGGGTTTTCTTCACTCCAATAGCGGTTGTTTTGGCTGTTAACGTAACCACTCAGATGAAACCACGCTTCATCAGAAAAAAAAGTCAAAGCAGGATCAAGATCACCGTCATGTACGCTCTGCAAAAAATATTCCGCAAAACGTACTCGGGATTCTGGGTCACGAGGCTGCAGCGCATGAACAACAGTGGTCTTGTATGGCCGAAGCTTTAAAAGCTTAGTGGCTGTTCTGGCTGAGCTCGTGGATACACGTGCCTGTTGTCCAAGACGCCTCAAAGATTTTCTTGGGGATTGTTGTAACCTGGCAGAAATTTCTCTCACCTTCTCTTCTGTCAGGACATGGCGCTTTCGACACTTTCGTTTGTCTATTAAAATTCCCTGGGTGCGAAGTTTCTTAACAATCTTCAAAATTGTTGACCGATGTGGAATATTCACGCCCGGAAATTTGTTAATAAAACGCTTGCGGCACTTACTGGCAGACTTAACTCGAACGAAGGTGTCATAAAGAAATATTCTCTGCTGCAAAGAAAATTTCATGTTGCACAGTTGACTGCTCTAGGGGCACTGGTGTATCGGCCGGTTGCGCCGAGCGACGAACGCGCCGGATGAACGGGGGCCTTGTTGACAAATCGCCGGGCCACCGAGGGCTCGATCGCTGAGGCAAGCGGTGCGTCATCTTCGGCGAAAGATAAAAAAAACACCCGGTATATATATATATATATATATATATATATATATATATATATATATATATAGGTAGAGAGAGAGACGTTCGGTTCAGTCAACCAAACATACCAGCCTCCCATGCAACTTTCGCGTCACAAGCATGCGGAATTGTGAAGAACGCATTCCGCTGTGGTCACTCTTGTTATTCACAGGCCGTAACACCTCGCAGAATTTACAGGGGCAGATACACACGCCGGGTCCTGGAAGGGGTGTGACGTATGACCTCTCCTATCATGAAAGGTAGCCGCATAAAACGGCGAACAGCTTTCCAGAACTTATTCTTGTTCAAGAGCCCGGCGATAATGTTTGTTTGTGAAATGCGAAACGCTGTATGAGTAGTGCTTGTCAGAGACGACGTTTTGAATAGTACGATGAGTTCGCCGTTTCTTTTCGCGTTAGCTGAGAGCGCAAAAAAACTGTGTGAAATCCGCCTTTTATGCGCTGAACTGAAAGTTAGTAGAAAACGTTATGAGTTAAGATGAAACGTAATTTGATCTGTATCTCAAGGGGGAATAAATACGCGACGCATTTGAGTATTACAATTTGCCTATTGAAACGGTAGTAAGAACTCTAACACCATAAGAGTGGTGGTGAAGCGAACGGGTGCTGTGAGCAACGCCATAAATCTCCAAACGCAATAAGTTTACCGTAAAGTGCAAGGACTTTCTCGTGGGAAGGTCGAACGGGACGCGCCGATAACTGCAGAGGACGGGCAATCGGCGAAGAGCAGACGACGAGGTCGACAGGAGCAAAGGAAATTGGCAGTTAGCACGTCTGAAGATAAGTTAAAGGCGGAGAATTTCTTTATTATCAAGTTCTCGTTACATAAACATAAATGAACTGTCGAAAAGACAACACATTATTAAAACATTAAACGGGATTAGAACGAGTTCAGCGACGAATTCGAAATTCAAGTCCATATTAAGATGCAAAAAGTTGTCGAGATATTTCAATGTAGCTGTCCTGCATTCATGATGATGGGAAATTATTGTGATTAATTTCACATTTACTGTGTCATGAGTCTTCTGGAAAGGAACATCGTATGATATTTTATACTGAACCTCTATTAATTTATTTGAAATTGTTATTTTTATTGTGTCAACTTTAGTCAATGCACTGATCATCAGTTATAATTACTTTAATTTTTCGTAGATCTTATTTGTCATAACTTCATTCTAGTATAGTTGGTTTCATATTTCTAAATAGGCGGGAAGGGAGATGCAGCAAATGACTATTTGAATTGATATTGTAGCGGCACAGACCACCACGAGGTATTTCGGCCATAATCCCTTTCAGCCTCAGGAAGTCGAACAAAGGGACGAAAATGCCCAACGGCTTGTCAAACCCACGCCAAGGAAAAACCCCTGACGTCATGGGAAGGGCGCGTCTCGTCTTGTGAAAGGGCGCGAAGGCCTACGTCACAGGGCGGTTAATAGATTAGGCAGATGGCGCTACTTGACGGTTCGTACGCCAAGATGAGACAAGTCACGTGACGCACAACCCGATGCGTGATTGGCGGAGAGCCACCACGTCATCGTGACGGGAGAGGGAATGGCGCGTGCCATAAATAGGGAGATAGGAGCTTCCACAGTCTTATTTGAAAATTCTTCGGTGAGCGAGCTTCTGCTTTTCTGAGTCGGAACTGGTTCGGCTCCTCCGAGTATCGCGCCGCCGTATGGCTGCCGAGTGCCGCGATCAGTGTCTCGCGCTGAGGCGTTAGCCGCCGAACGTGAACTGGTACAAGCGTGGACGTTCCGCGTGTACGCACGCAAGCGTGTCCGTCTCACATGTGCGGGCACTACCCGAAGCAACGGAAGACGGAAGGCGCCTTCCCTAAGGCATCGCTCTCGCCACGCCGCCACTTCAGCGAGTTGCGAGGGAGACCCGGCGTCGGCTGGAGCTGACTGAGCCTCGCTGCCACCGGAGACCAACACCTACCAGCGCCGGGCACGGAGCATTCGGGTGAGATCGCCAAATGGGGCAACCGTCCACGAACAAAAAAAAGGTGGAGAGAAAGACGGTTAAGAGAGAGAGAGAGAGAGAGAGAGAGAGAGAGAGAGAGAGAGGAATAGATAGTCAGAGCGCAGTAGGCGGCAATTGTAATTTGGTACTGATATTGATGTATGGGGTATAAGTGTTTATCTTGAGTGGATATTAGTATAATTAAAGCAATATTTATTATATAATCAGCTCGTTCAATGATAGAAAACCAGAATCCAGTCATGCATGTCTCCCGAATCCTCTGCCAGATTCTATAAGTGGTTACGCAGGTGAGTTCTCACTACCACTGGCAGCCGGGCAAGCAGCCAGCCCACGTTGGACAGGGCAGTAGCTCACAATATAATACAATCTGTGTTGACTTGAGTTTGTATTCCATGTCATGTGAAGATATCGAAAATCCGTTTATCTGTATGCAAGTGCAGTAAAACAAATGGTAATGTCAGAAGTGTTCTTTCTTTGTTTATTTCATTTACGTCAAATTATGCACACTCAGAGATAGCTGGAAATCAGTATGAACCTAAGAAAGAAACAAATTATTTTCATATGTATACGGGAAATTATATGGCGAGTTATTGAAGGTCTTCATTTATATATTTTTGTTAGGTAGCGTAGATAGGGTTTTTCTAAAAGAATAAAAAATGTTTAATCACATTGTATTTTTTAATATGAAGAGAATGGGAGCATTTGTAACTGTATATCCAGTGTGGTCAGAATTGTGTATTAAATAGTAATTTTTTTGAACTATAGCACTTTTAGAAAATATTATCTTTTGTTTATTTTATTTTTTTGTTTTGGTTGTTGGGGCATAGGAAGCCCTTATACATTGTTTACTATGGGAATGATATGTTGGATCTGTGACTTTAGTTCTGACAACATGTCGGGAGGATAACAGACACCATCCAGAGGGTAACTGTGTATACTTGTTAGTTAATCATTAAATGTTATTGTTTGTTTTTACAAATACATTTGCATTTCTTTTTTTGGAGGAGTGTGACCACGGAAAACCCTCTCACACGGCCAGAGGCTATTCAATTAATACTCGGATCGGAAAAAAGTAATGCAGGCTGTCCAGGAGACTCCGCGTCCTTGGCAAGTTTTGCTCGACCGGATGCGACCTACCTCAGGGCCAAATGCATTTCCTAGCCAAGCCCGAGACCCCCCCGGCCACAGCCTGGGCGGTGCCATCAGCTGATGCCCTGAGTCACCTGCCCTGAACCGGTCCGTGAATAAGTAATTCATACGAAGACACACATTTCGCTCTGAGGATACTCGCAATAGGAAGGTGGGTTGATTGGTGTTTCCAAACGCGTACACAGCTATGATCTTTGTCCCGTTAGTGAAGTGTACGTTTTATATATTGAGTGATTAGTGATTCCGGGCGCATCAAAAGCTATGATAATTAATCCCGTAAGTGTAGTGTACGTTTTTTGTTGCGGGAGGTGGCGGTGATCTCTCTCTGGATGGGAAAATCTTCTTGACGGCTTGAGGGTACTTTAGCCAACGAAGTATCTCCCACCAGCATGGCACCGCCCCAGCCGGGACAAGCTCTGAGCTCCCGACGGATCTCTCCAAGCTCCCGACTGGACGAGGTGTAGAGTGTAGTAAATGTAAGTAATGTACATGAAGTAAACAGTTGTCGGGTCGATGGTGTAACGGTTACCGTATCGGAGTGTTATACCCAAGTTCGAGGGTTCAAACCCGGTCGATGCCGTGGATTTTTAAGGGCGAAAAAATCCTTCGTACGCCTTCCTTCGGAGGGGAAGTAACGACGACTGTCCCATATTAGTAGATTTACTGCATATAAAAGATCCTCAAGCTTAAATAAAGCCTCTGAGCTAAATTCAAATTGCCTGTTTCGTCGCCCAAATAATACCTTCTTTCTCCCCTAGTAGGTAAAAGAAGCGTAACAAAATTTGCGTGGTCAGACGGAAGAGCAGGTCTCATGGCCTGAGTCTCGTCACGTAAAATAAGTCATCAATTCAAGTAACTGTGTGTAAGAAAGGGATGAGGCTTAGAAAAGGAAGGGAACATGGCGCGCGATCCATGACCCTTTTGTTATTCGCCTGGTGCTGATCGAAAAAAGAGAGAAAAACACGGAAAACTACGTATCTGAGCAGCCAGCCGCTAGAATTCTCCACCAACCAGCGGCACCATTCCATCTAATCTAGTGTCGATTTTTGACCAGTGTCGGAACTCGCACCCTAAGACCTCTCGCTGAGAGGCAGTGCTGTGCCATCGACTGAAGCATGACGGCCGAACGTGGCGTGCGCGCGTAGGACACTGTGTCCCTCGGGCAGCCTTCGCCTCAGGGCAGCGGCCGCTAGAATTCTCCACCAACCAGCGGCTGCATTCCATCTAATCTAGTGTCGATTTTCGGCCACTGTCGGAACTCGCACCCTAAGACCTCTCGCTGAGAGGCAGTGCTGTGCCATGACTGAAGCATGACGGCCGAGCGTGGCGTGCGAGCGTGGGACACTGTGTTTCTCGGGCAGCCTTCGCCTCAGGGCAAAGGCCGCTAGAATTCTCCACCAACCAGCGGCTGCATTCCATCTAATCTAATGTCGATTTTCGGCCACGGTCGGAACTCGCACCCTAAGACCTCTCGCTGAGAGGCAGTGCTGTGCCATTGACTGAAGCATGACGGCCGAGCGTGGCGTGCGCGCGTGGGACACTGTGTCCCTCGGGCAGCCTTCGCCTCAGGGCAGCGGCCGCTAGAATTCTCCACCAACCAGCGGCTGCATTCCATCTAATCTAGTGTCGATTTTCGGCCACTGTCGGAACTCGCATCCTAAGACCTCTCGCTGAGAGGCAGTGCTGTGCCATCGACTAAAACATGACGGCGGAACGTGGCGTGCGAGCGTGGGACACTGTGTCCCCCGGGCAGCCTTCGCCTCACGGCAGCGGCTGCTAGAATCCTCCACCAACCAGAGACTGTATTCCATCTAATCTAGTGTCGATTTTCGGCCACTGTCGGAACTCGCACCCTAAGACCTCTCGCTGAGAGGCAGTGCTGTGCCATCGACTGAAGCATGACGGCCGAACGTGGCGTGCGAGCGTGGGACACTGTGTCCTTCGGGCAGCCTTCGCCTCAGGGCAGCGGTCGCTAGAATTCTCTACCAACCAGCGGACTGCATTCCATCTAATCTAGTGTCGATTTTTGGCCACTGTAGGAACTCTAAGACCTCTCGCTGAGAGGCAGTGCTGTGCCATCGACTGAAGCATGACGGCGGAACGTGGCGTGCGAGCGTGGAACACTGTGTCCCTCGGGCTGCCTTCGCCTCAGGGCAGCGGCCGCTAGAATTCTTAACCAACCAGCGGCTGCATTCCATCTAATCTAGTGTCGATTTTTGGCCACTGTCGGAACTCTAAGACCTCTCGCTGAGAGGCAGTGCTATGCCATCGACTGAAGCATGACGGCGGAACGTGGCGTGCGAGCGTGGGACACTGTGTCCCTCGGGCAGCCTTCGCCTCAGGGCAGCGGCCGCTAGAATTCTCTACCAACCAGAGACTGCATTCCATCTAGTCTAGTGTAAATTTTTGGCCACTGTCGAACCTCTATGACCTCTCGCTGAGAGGCAGTGCTTTGCCATCGACTGAAGCATGACGGGGGAACGTGGGGGGCGAGCGTGGGACACTGTGTCCCTCGGGCAGCCTTCGCCTCAGGGCAGCGGCCGCTAGAATTCTCCACCAACCAGCGGCTGCATTCCATCTAATCTAGTGTCAATTTTTGGCCACTGTCGGAACTCTATGACCTCTCGCTGAGAGGCAGTGCTGTGCCATCGACTGAATCATGACGGGGGAACGTGGCGTGCGAGCGTGGGACACCATGTCCCTTGGGCAGCCTTCGCCTCAAGGCAGCGGCCGCGAGAATTCTCCACCAACCAGCGGCTGCATTCCATCTAATCTAGTGTCGATTTTCGGCCACTGTCGGAACTCGCACCCTAAGACCTCTCGCTGAGAGGCAGTGCTGTGCCATTGACTGAAGCATGACGGCCGAGCGTGGCGTGCGCGCGTGGGACACTGTGTCCCTCGGGCAGCCTTCGCCTCAGGGCAGCGGCCGCTAGAATTCTCCACCAACCAGCGGCTGCATTCCATCTAATCTAGTGTCGATTTTCTGCCACTGTAGGAATTCGCACCCTAAGACCTCTCGCTGAGAGGCAGTGCTGTGCAATCGACTGAAGCATGACGGCCGAGCGTGGCGTGCGAGCGTGGGACACTGTGTTCCTCGGGCAGCCATCGCCTCAGGGCAAAGGCCGCTAGAATTCTCCACCAACCAGCGGCTGCATTCCATCTAATGTAATGTCAATTTTCGGCCACGGTCGGAACTCGCACCCTAAGACCTCTCGCTGAGAGGCAGTGCTGTGCCATTGACTGAAGCATGACGGCCGAGCATGGCGTGCGCGCGTGGGACACTGTGTCCCTCGGGCAGCTCTCGCCTCAGAGCAGCGGCCGCTAGAATTCTCCACCAACCAGCGGCTGCATTCCCTCTAATCTAGTGTCGATTTTTGGCCACTGTCGGAACTCTAAGACCTCTCGCTGAGAGGAAGTGCTGTGCCATCGCCTGAAGCGTGACGGCAGAACGTGGCGTGCGCGCCTGGGACACTGTGTCCCTCGGGCAGCCTTCGCCTCAGAGAAGCGGCCGCTAGATGTCTGCACCAACCAGCGGCTGCATTCCATTTAATCTAGTGTCGATTTTTGGCCACTTTCGGAAATCTATGGCCTCTCGCTGAGAGGCAGTGCTGTGCCATCGACTGAAGCATGACGGGGGAACGTGGCGTGCGAGCGTGGGACACTGTGTCCCTCGGGCAGCCTTCGCCTCAGGGCAGCGGCCGCTAGAATTCTCCACCAACCAGCGGCTGCACTCCATCTAATCTAGTGTCGATTTTTGTCCACTTTCGGAACTCTAAGACCTCTCGCTGAGAGGCAGTGCTGTGCCATCGACTGAAGCATGACGGCGGAACGTGGCGTGGGAGCGTGGGACACTGTGTCCCTCGGGCAGCCTTCGCCTCAGGGCAGCGGCCGCTAGAAATCTCCACCAACCAGCGGCTGCATTCCATCCAGTCTAGTGTCGATTTTTGGCCACTGTCGGAACTCTATGACCTCTCGGTGAGAGGCAGTGCTTTGCCATCGACTGCAGCATGACGGGGGAACGTGGCGTGCGAGCGTAGGACACTGTGTCCCTCTGGCAGCCTTCGCCTCAGGGCAGCGGCCGCTAGAATTCTCCACCAACCAGCGGCTGCATTCCATCTAATCTAGTGTCGATTTTCGGCCACTGTCGGAACTCGCATCCTAAGACCTCTCGCTGAGAGGCAGTGCTGTGCCATCGACTGAAGCATGACGGCCGAAAGTAGCGTGCGCATGTGGGACACTGTGTCCCTCGGGCAGCCTTTGCCTCAGGGCAGCGGCCGCTAGAATTCTCCACCAACCAGAGACTGTATTCCATCTAATCTAGTGTCGATTTTCGGCCACTGTCGGAACTCGCACCATAAAACCTGTCGCTGAGAGGCAGTGCTGTGCCATCGACTAAAACATGACGGCGGAACGTGGCGTGCGAGCGTGGGACACTGTGTCCCCCGGGCAGCCTTCGCCTCACGGCAGCGGCTGCTAGAATCCTCCACCAACCAGAGACTGTATTCCATCTAATCTAGTGTCGATTTTCGGCCATTGTCGGAACTCGCACCGTAAGACCTCTCGCTGAGAGGCAGTGCTGTGCCATTGACTAAAGGATGACGGCCGAGCGTGGCGTGCGCGCGTTGGACACTGTGTTCCTCGGGCAGCCTTCGCCTCAGGGCAAAGGCCGCTAGAATTCTCCACCAACAAGCGGCTGCATTCTATCTAATCTAGTGTCAATTTTTGGCCACTGTCGGAACTCTATGACCTCTCGCTGAGAGGCAGTGCTGTGCCATCGACTGAAGCATGACGGGGGAACGTGGCGTGCGAGCGTGGGACACCATGTCCCTTGGGCAGCCTTCGCCTCAAGGCAGCGGCCGCGAGAATATTCCACCAACCAGCGGCTGCATTCCATCTAATCTAGTGTCGATTTTCGGCCACTGTCGGAACTCGCACCCTAAGACCTCTCGCTGAGAGGCAGTGCTGTGCCATTGACTGAAGCATGACGGCCGAGCGTGGCGTGCGCGCGTGGGACACTGTGTTCCTCCGGCAGCCTTCGCCTCAAAGCAGCGGCCGCTAGAATTCTCCACCAACCAGCGGCTGCATTCCATCTAATCTAGTGTCGATTTTCGGCCACTGTCGGAAACTGCACTTAAGACCTCTCGCTGAGAGGCAGTGCTGTGCCATTGACTGAAGCATGACGGCCGAGCGTGGCGTGCGCGCGTGGGACACTGTGTCCCTCGGGCAGCCTTCGCCTCAGGGCAAAGGCCGCTAGAATTCTCCACCAACCAGCGGCTGCATTCCATCTAATCTAATGTCGATTTTCGGCCACGGTCGGAACTCGCACCCTAAGACCTCTCGCTGAGAGGCAGTGCTGTGCCATTGACTGAAGCATGACGGCCGAGCGTGGCGTGCGCGCGTGGGACACTGTGTCCCTCGGGCAGCCTTCGCCTCAGGGCAGCGGCAGCTAGAATTCTCCACCAACCAGCGGCTGCATTCCATCTAATCTAGTGTCGATTTTTGGCCACTGTCGGAACTCTATGGCCTCTCGCTGAGAGGCAGTGCTGTGCCATCGACTGAAGCATGACGGGGGAACGTGGCGTGCGAGCGTGGGACACTGTGTCCCTCGGGCAGCCTTCGCCTCTGGGCAGTGGCCCCTAGAATTCTCCACCAACCAGCGGCTGCATTCCATCTAATCTAGTGTCGATTTTTGGCCACTGTCGGAACTCTAAGACCTCTCGCTGAGAGGCAGTGCTATGCCATCGACTGAAGCATGACGGGGGAACGTGGGGGGCGAGCGTGGGACACTGTGTCTCTCGGGCAGCCTTCGCCTCAGGGCAGCGGCCGCTAGAATTCTCCACCAACCAGCGGCTGCATTCCATCTAATCTAGTGTCGATTTTCGGCCATTGTCGGAACTCGCACCGTAAGACCTCTCGCTGAGAGGCAGTGCTGTGCCATTGACTAAAGGATGACGGCCGAGCGTGGCGTGCGCGCGTGGGACACTGTGTTCCTCGGGTAGCCTTCGCCTCAGGGCAAAGGCCGCTAGAATTCTCCACCAACAAGCGGCTGCATTCCATCTAATCTAGTGTCAATTTTTGGCCACTGTCGGAACTCTATGACCTCTCGCTGAGAGGCAGTGCTGTGCCATCGACTGAATCATGACGGGGGAACGTGGCGTGCGAGCGTGGGACACCATGTCCCTTGGGCAGCCTTCGCCTCAAGGCAGCGGCCGCGAGAATTCTCCACCAACCAGCGGCTGCATTCCATCTAATCTAGTGTCGATTTTTGGCCACTGTCGGAACTCTAAGACCTCTCGCTGAGAGGCAGTGCAGTGCCATCAACTGAAGCATGACGGCGGAACGTGGCGTTCGCGCGTGGGACACTGTGTCCCTCGGGCAGCCTTCGCCTCAGGGCAGCGGCCGCTAGAATTCTCCACCAACCAGCGGCTGCATTCCATCTAATCTAGTGTCGATTTTCGGCCACTGTCGGAACTCGCATCCTAAGACTTCTCGCTGACAGACAGTGCTGTGCCATCGACTGAAGCATGACGGCCGAGCGTGGCGTGCGAGCGTGGGACACTGTGTCTTTCGGGCAGCCTTCGCCTCAGGGCAGCGGCCGCTAGAATTCTTTACCAACCAGAGACTGTATTCCATCTAATCTAGTGTCGATTTTCGGCCACTGTCGGAACTCGCACCCTAAGACCTCTCGCTGAGAGGCAGTGCTGTGCCATCGACTGAAGCATGACTGCCGAACGTGGCGTGCGAGCGTGGGACACTTTATTCTCGGGTAGCCTTCGCCTCAGGGCAGCGGCCGCTTGAATTCTTCACCAACCAGAGACTGTATTCCATCTAATCTAGTGTCGATTATCGGCCACTGTCGGAACTCGCAACCTAAGACCTCTCGCTGAGAGTCAGTGCTGTGCCATCGACTGAAGCATGACAGCCGAACGTGGCGTGCGCGCGTTAGACACTGTGTCCCTCGGGCAGCCTTCGCCTTAGGGCAGCGGCCGCTAGAATTCTCCACCAACCAGAGACTGTATTCCATCTAATCTAGTGTCAATTATCGGGCACTGTCGTAACTCGCACCCTAAGACCTCTCGCTGAGAGGCAGTGCTGTGCCATCGACTGAAGCATGACTGCCGAACGTGGCGTGCGAGCGTGGGACACTGTGTCCCTCGGGTAGACTTCCCCTTAGGGCAGCGGCCGCTAGAATTCTCCACTAACCAGCGGCTGCATTCCATCTAATCCAGTGTCGATTTTCGGCCACTGTCGGAACTCGCACCCTAAGACCTCTCGCTGAGAGGCAGTTCTGTGCCATCGACTGAAGGATGACGGCCGAGCGTGGCGCGCGCGCGTGGGACACTGTCCTTGGGGCAGCCTTCGCCTCAGGGCAGCGGCCGCTAGAATTCTCCACCAACCAGCGGCTGCATTCCATCTAATCTAGTGTTGATTTTCGGCCACTGTCCGAACTTGCACCCTAAGACCTCTCACTGAGAGGCAGTGCTGTGCCATCGACTAAAGCATGACGGCCGAACGTGGCGTGCGAGCGTGGGACACTGTGTCCCTCGGGCAGCCTTCGCCTCAAGGCAGCGGCCGCTGGATTTTTCCACCAACCAGCGGCTGCATTCCGTCTAATCTAGTGTCGATTTTCGGCCACTGTCGGAACTCGGAGACCTCTCGCTGAGAGGCAGTGCTGTGCCATCGCCTGAAGCATGACGGCGGAACGTGGCGTTCGCGCGTGGGACACTGTGTCCCTCGGGCAGCCTTCGCCTCAAGGCAGCGGCCGCTGAATTTTTTATACCAACCAGCGGCTGCATTCCGTCTAATCTAGTGTCGATTTTCGGCCACTGTCGGAACTCTAAGACCTCTCGCTGAGAGGCAGTGCTGTGCCATCGACTGAAGCATGACGGCCGAACGTGGCGTGCGAGCGTGGGACACTGTGTCCTTGGGGCAGCCTTCGCCTCAAGGCAGCGGCCGCTAGAATTCTCCACCAACCAGCGGCTGCATTCCATCTAATCTAGTGTTGATTTTCGGCCACTGTCCGAACTTGCACCCTAAGACCTCTCACTGAGAGGCAGTGCTGTGCCAGCGACTGAAGCATGACGGCCGAACGTGGCGTGCGAGCGTGGGACACTGTGTCCCTCGGGCAGCCTTCGCCTCAGGGGAGCGGCCGCTAGGATTCTCCACTAACCAGCGGCTGCATTCCATCTAATCTAGTGTCGATTTTCGGCCATTGTCGGAACTTGCACCCTTAGACCTCTCACTGAGAGGCAGTGCTGTGCCATCGACTGAAGCATGACGGGGGAACGTGGCGTTCGCTCGTGGGACACTGTGTCCTTCGGGCAGCCTTCGCCTCAGGGACGCGGCCGCTGGATTTTTCCACCAACCAGCGGCTGCATTCCATCTAATCTAGTGTCGATTTTCGGCCACTGTCGGAACTCTCTCGCACCGCTATCTCTCGCTGGAAGGCAGTGCTGAAAGAATATCGACTGAAGATGGTTGAACGTGGCGTGCGCGCGTGGGACACTGTGTTCCTCGGGCAGCCTTCGCCTCAAAGCAGCGGCCGCTAGAATTCTCCACCAACCAGCGGCTGCATTCCATCTAATCTAGTGTCGATTTTCGGCCACTGTCGGAACTCGCACCCTAAGACCTCTCGCTGAGAGGTAGTGCTGTGCCATCGACTGAAGCATGACGGCCGAACGTGGCGTGCGCGCGTGGCACACTGTGTTCCTCGGGCAGCCTTCACCTCAGGGCAGCGGCCGCTAGAATTCTCCACCAACCAGCGGCTGCATTCCATCTAATCTAGTGTCGATTTTCGGCCACTGTCGGAACTCGCATCCTAAGACCTCTCGCTGAGAGGCAGTGCTGTGCCATCGACTGAAGCATGACGGCCGAACGTGGCGTGCCCGCGTTAGATACTGTGTCCCTCGGGCAGCCTTCGCCTCTGGGAAGCGGCCGCTTGAATTCTCCACCAACCAGAGACTGTATTCCATCTAATCTTGTGTCGATTATTGGCCACTGTCGGAACTGGCATCCTATGACCTCTCGCTGAGAGGCAGTGATGTGCCATCGACTGAAGCATGACTGCCGAACGTGGCGTGCGAGCGTGGGACACTTTATTCTCGGGTAGCCTTCGCCTCAGGGCAGCGGCCGCTTGAATTCTTCACCAACCAGAGACTGTATTCCATCTAATCTAGTGTCGATTATCGGCCACTGTCGGAACTCGCAACCTAAGACCTCTCGCTGAGAGTCAGTGCTGTGCCATCGACTGAAGCATGACAGCCGAACGTGGCGTGCGCGCGTTAGACACTGTGTCCCTCGGGCAGCCTTCGCCTTAGGGCAGCGGCCGCTAGAATTCTCCACCAACCAGAGACTGTATTCCATCTAATCTAGTGTCAATTATCGGGCACTGTCGTAACTCGCACCCTAAGACCTCTCGCTGAGAGGCAGTGCTGTGCCATCGACTGAAGCATGACTGCCGAACGTGGCGTGCGAGCGTGGGACACTGTGTCCCTCGGGTAGACTTCCCCTTAGGGCAGCGGCCGCTAGAATTCTCCACTAACCAGCGGCTGCATTCCATCTAATCCAGTGTCGATTTTCGGCCACTGTCGGAACTCGCACCCTAAGACCTCTCGCTGAGAGGCAGTTCTGTGCCATCGACTGAAGGATGACGGCCGAGCGTGGCGCGCGCGCGTGGGACACTGTCCTTGGGGCAGCCTTCGCCTCAGGGCAGCGGCCGCTAGAATTCTCCACCAACCAGCGGCTGCATTCCATCTAATCTAGTGTTGATTTTCGGCCACTGTCCGAACTTGCACCCTAAGACCTCTCACTGAGAGGCAGTGCTGTGCCATCGACTAAAGCATGACGGCCGAACGTGGCGTGCGAGCGTGGGACACTGTGTCCCTTGGGCAGCCTTCGCCTCAAGGCAGCGGCCGCGAGAATTCTCCACCAACCAGCGGCTGCATTCCATCTAATCTAGTGTCGATTTTTGGCCACTGTCGGAACTCTAAGACCTCTCGCTGAGAGGCAGTGCAGTGCCATCAACTGAAGCATGACGGCGGAACGTGGCGTTCGCGCGTGGGACACTGTGTCCCTCGGGCAGCCTTCGCCTCAGGGCAGCGGCCGCTAGAATTCTCCACCAACCAGCGGCTTCATTCCATCTAATCTAGTGTCGATTTTTGGCCACTGTCGGAACTCTATGACCTCTCGCTGAGAGGCAGTGCTGTGCCATCGACTGAAGCATGACGGGGGAACGTGGCGTGCGAGCGTGGGACACCATGTCCCTTGGGCAGCCTTCGCCTCAAGGCAGCGGCCGCGAGAATATTCCACCAACCAGCGGCTGCATTCCATCTAATCTAGTGTCGATTTTCGGCCACTGTCGGAACTCGCACCCTAAGACCTCTCGCTGAGAGGCAGTGCTGTGCCATTGACTGAAGCATGACGGCCGAGCGTGGCGTGCGCGCGTGGGACACTGTGTTCCTCGGGCAGCCTTCGCCTCAAAGCAGCGGCCGCTAGAATTCTCCACCAACCAGCGGCTGCATTCCATCTAATCTAGTGTCGATTTTCGGCCACTGTCGGAACTCGCACCCTAAGACCTCTCGCTGAGAGGCAGTGCTGTGCCATTGACTGAAGCATGACGGCCGAGCGTGGCGTGCGCGCGTGGGACACTGTGTTTCTCGGGCAGCCTTCGCCTCAGGGCAAAGGCCGCTAGAATTCTCCACCAACCAGCGGCTGCATTCCATCTAATCTAGTGTCGATTTTTGGCCACTGTCGGAACTCTAAGACCTCTCGCTGAGAGGCAGTGCTATGCCATCGACTGAAGCATGACGGGGGAACGTGGGGGGCGAGCGTGGGACACTGTGTCTCTCGGGCAGCCTTCGCCTCAGGGCAGCGGCCGCTAGAATTCTCCACCAACCAGCGGCTGCATTCCATCTAATCTAGTGTCGATTTTCGGCCACTGTCGGAACTCGCATCCTAAGACCTCTCGCTGAGAGGCAGTGCTGTGCCATCGACTAAAACATGACGGCGGAACGTGGCGTGCGAGCGTGGGACACTGTGTCCCCCGGGCAGCCTTCGCCTCACGGCAGCGGCTGCTAGAATCCTCCACCAACCAGAGACTGTATTCCATCTAATCTAGTGTCGATTTTCGGCCACTGTCGGAACTCGCACCCTAAGACCTCTCGCTGAGAGGCAGTGCTGTGCCATTGACTGAAGCATGACGGCCGAGCGTGGCGTGCGCGCGTGGGACACTGTGTTCCTCCGGCAGCCTTCGCCTCAAAGCAGCGGCCGCTAGAATTCTCCACCAACCAGCGGCTGCATTCCATCTAATCTAGTGTCGATTTTCGGCCACTGTCGGAACTCGCACCCTAAGACCTCTCGCTGAGAGGTAGTGCTGTGCCATCGACTGAAGCATGACGGCCGAACGTGGCGTGCGCGCGTGGCACACTGTGTTCCTCGGGCAGCCTTCACCTCAGGGCAGCGGCCGCTAGAATTCTCCACCAACCAGCGGCTGCATTCCATCTAATCTAGTGTCGATTTTCGGCCACTGTCGGAACTCGCATCCTAAGACCTCTCGCTGAGAGGCAGTGCTGTGCCATCGACTGAAGCATGACGGCCGAACGTGGCATGCGCGCGTGGGACACTGTGTCCCTCGGGCAGCCTTCGCCTCAGGGCAGCGGCTGCTAGAATTCTCCACCAACCAGGGACTGTATTCGATCTAATCTAGTGTCGATTTTCGGCCACTGTCGGAACTCGCACCCTAAGACCTCTCGCTGAGAGGCAGTGCTGTGCCATCGACTGAAGCATGACGGCCGAGCGTGGCGTGCGCGCGTGGGACACTCTGGTTCTCGGGCAGCCTTCGCCTCAGGGCAGCGGCTGCTAAAATTCTCCACCAACCAGAGACTGTATTCCATCTAATCTAGTGTTGATTATCGGCCACTGTCGGAACTCGCATCCTAAGACCTCTCGCTGAGAGGCAGTGCTGTGCCATCGACTGAAGCATGACTGCCGAACGTGGCGTGCGAGCGTGGGACACTCTGTTCTCGGGCAGCCTTCGCCTCAGGGCAGCGGCCGCTAGAATTCTCCACCAACCAGAGACAGTATTCCATCTAATCTAGTGTCGATTATCGGCCACTGTCGGAACTCGCGTCCTAAGACCTCTCGCTGAGAAGCAGTGCTGTGACATCGACTGAAGCATGACGGCCGAACGTGCCGTGCGAGCGTGGGACACTGTGTCCCTCGGGCAGCCTTCGCCTCAGGGCAGCGGCTGCTAGAATTCTCCACCAACCAGAGACTGTATTCCATCTAATCTAGTGTCGATTTTCGGCCACTGTCGGAACTCGCACCCTAAGACCTCTCGCT
Organism: Teleogryllus occipitalis; assembly: GCA_011170035.1. NCBI lineage: Eukaryota > Metazoa > Arthropoda > Insecta > Orthoptera > Gryllidae > Teleogryllus > Teleogryllus occipitalis. The sequence goes on along the minus strand of BLKR01015260.1, from coordinate 72,091 downwards.
GAGAGGCAGTGCTGTGCCATCGACTGAAGCATGACGGCCGAGCGTGGCGTGCGCGCGTGGGACACTCTGGTTCTCGGGCAGCCTTCGCCTCAGGGCAGCGGCTGCTAAAATTCTCCACCAACCAGAGACTGTATTCCATCTAATCTAGTGTTGATTATCGGCCACTGTCGGAACTCGCATCCTAAGACCTCTCGCTGAGAGGCAGTGCTGTGCCATCGACTGAAGCATGACGGCCGAGCGTGGCGTGCGCATGTGGGACACTTTGTCTCTCGGGCAGCCTTCGCCTCAGGGCAGCGGCCGCTAGAATTCTCTACCAACCAGAGACTGTATTCCATCTAATCTAGTGTCGATTTTCGGCCACTGTCGGAACTCGCACCTAAAGACCTCTCGCTGAGAGGCAGTGCTGTGCCATCGACTGAAGCATGACGGCCGAACGTGCCGTGCGAGCGTAGGACACTGTGTCCCTCGGGCAGCCTTCGCCTCACAGCAGCGGCTGCTAGAATTCTCCACCAACTAGAGACTGTATTCCATCTAATCTAGTGTCAATTATCGGCCTCTGTCGGAACTCGCATCCTAAGACCTCTCGCTGAGAGGCAGTGCTGTGCCATCGACTGAAGCATGACGGCCGAACGTGGCGTTCGAGCGTGGGACCCTGTGTCCCTCGGGCAGCCTTCGCCTCAGGGCAGTGGCTGCTAGAGTTCTCCACCAACCAGAGACTGTATTCCATCTAATCTAGTGTCGATTTTCGGCCACTGTCGGAACTCGCACCCTAAGACCTCTCGCTGAGAGGCAGTGCTGTGCCATCGACTGAAGCATGACGGCCGAACGTGGCGTGCGAGCGTGGTACACTGTGTCCCTCGGGCAGCCTTCGCCTCAGGGCAGCGGGCGCTAGAATTCTTCACCAACCAGAGACTGTATTCCATCTAATCTAGTGTCGATTTTCGGCCACTTTCGGAACTCGCATCTTAAGACCTCTCGCTGAGAGGCAGTGCTGTGCCATCGACTGAAGCATGACGGCCGAGCGTGGCGTGCGCATGTGGGACACTGTGTCCCTCGGGCAGCCTTCGCCTCAGGGCAGCGGCCGCTAGAATTCTCCACCAACCAGGGACTGTATTCCATCTAATCTAGTGTCGATTTTCGGCCACTGTCGGAACTCGCACTCTAAGATCTCTCACTGGGAGGCAGTGCTGTGCCATCGACTGAAGCATGACGGCCGAAAGTGGCGTGCGAGCGTGGGACACTGTGTCCGTCGGGGAGCCTTCGCCTCAGGGCAGCGGCCGCTAGAATTCTCCACCAACCAGAGACTGTATTCCATCTAATCTAGTGTCGATTTTGGGCCACTGGCGGAACTCGCACCCTAAGACCTCTCGCTGAGAGGCAGTGCTGTGCCATCGACTGAAGCATGACGGCCGAGCGTGGCGTGCGCATGTGGGACACTGTGTCCCTCGGGCAGCCTTCGCCTCAGGGCAGCGGCCGCTAGAGTTCTCCACCAACCAGGGACTGTATTCCATCTAATCTAGTGTCGATTTTCGGCCACTGTCGGAACTCGCACCCTAAGACCTCTCGCTGAGAGGCAGTGCTGTGCCATCGGTTGAAGCATGACGGCCGAACGTGGCGTGCGCATGTGGGACACTGTGTCCTTCGGGCAGCCTTCGCCTCAGGGCAGCGGCTGGTAGAATTCTCCACCAACCAGAGACTGTATTCCATCTAATCTAGTGTCGATTTTCGGCCACTGTCGGAACTCGCATCCTAAGACCTTTGGCTGAGAGGCAGTGCTGTGCCATGGACCGATGCATGACGGCGGAACGTGGCGTTCGAGCGTGGGACACTGTGTCCCTCGGGCAGCCTTCGCCTCAGGGCAGCGGCCGCTAGAATTCTCCACCAACCAGAGACTGTATTCCATCTAATCTAGTTTCGATTTTCGGCCACTGTCGGAACTCGCATCCTAAGACTTCTCGCTGAGAGGCAGTGCTGTGCCATCGACTGAAGCATGACGGCCGAACGTGGCGTGCGCGCGTGGGACACTGTGTCCCTCGGGCAGCCTCCGCCTCAGGGCAGGGGCGGCAGGCGCCAGCACCTGGGAGTAGTAATGGCAACGAATGACTTGGTGAATCGAAGACCCTTTCCCGCCTTTTCAACCGTTGGAATCGCTGGACCAATCAATGATTACTTTTGTATTCGCCATTCTCCCGTTTACGAATTTACAGTGCCAGTATAGTCAATGTTTTTGTGAGTTTTCATAATAATTATTTATTTTATAACTTATAGTGATTATCCATTGAAGTGGTATTAGTTCCAGGCCGCTTGAAAATACTCTTTGTCTTTGGGAGTTCCCTATTGAGTTGCCATCGACTTTTGTCGCGTCCTCAATCCATAATTGGTTTAGTTGCAGGAAGTGATTCGGTCGGACTCGCGTGTTGTTCTTCGATGTAACGTCTGCTGCGTGGTGGCGCATGTGTAAGTAGTGAATCGATTTCGGGAGAGGGAACCCCCATGCTTCTGCGAAGAATCATTCGTGCATCTTTCTGAAGTATTGTATATTGAAGTATTTATCTGTAAACTAAGATTATATTATTTAATGTATATTGAAAACTTATAAACCACAAATAACTGTAGTTATGTAAAGAGAACAACTCAGTTTATAAATATATCATGATTAACTATATATCTTCCATGCATTTACATTTGTACATCCATGTGGATAGAGAACTTGGAATTAATTGGGAAATTAACAAAGACATTGGGAGGTTTGACATAAAAGATAATAGTATTGATGGATTAAACGATCCATGAAGGTATATTATGTTCGTTTCTTCCGAGTATGTACGGAAAACTATATGATTTACGAAATTTCAATTACATTTTATATGAATATCCATTTCCTCTAGATTTAGAAAGAGTCGCCTCGATAGCTGCGTTCCACCAATTACAGAACAGATCCGGCGACAATTAATGAAGGCTTTCAACGGCTCGGTGCGAAAAGCATCGTTGCCACGGCTACCTGGGAGAGCTTGCGCAGGTGCACGATGTTGGCGCGGCGCATGAGCGAGGAGCGGCGGCGCTCCTGGTGGAAGTCGGCGGCGGTGGGCGGCGGCAGGTCATCCTCGCGCGGCGCCGGCTCCTGCGAGAGCGACCGCGCGCCTGCGGGCACGCACATTACCACATTATGAAACGATGATGGAATGATGGGTATTAATACACGTGTCTAATATTACGATACGCGTGATTGATTGTTAGTGATTCGGGGCTCTTCAAGTACTATGGGCATTAGTCCCGTAAGTGTAATGCGTGTTTTTGCTCGGGAGGTGGCTGTGGTCTTCCCTCGCTGGATGGCCAGATCCGGCGCCGACCTACCGTCGGTTAACGGGGTTTTCCCAAACCAGGTATTGCCCACCAGCGTGGTACTGCCCCAGCCGGGAAACGTTCTACGTCCCCAACCGGTCTCCAGGCATTGTGGTAGTATAGTGCATATTAGTGTAAGTATGTGTGTAAGGGGATAGGATAGGACAAGGAAGCGGAAGGAAAGAACGCGCGTGGTTCATGGCCCGTTTGTTAGGGTACTGCTCCGGCATTCGTCTGGTGTTGATCGGAGAAACCACGGAAAACTACCGATCAGAGCAGCCGGCCGCTAGAATTCTCCTCCAGACAGCGACTGAATTCGACCTAGCTGAAAAGCTAGTGTCGAAAATCCTGCCGCCGTCAGGACTCGAACCTAGGACCTCCCGGTCAGAGGCACTGGAGTAACATCAGTTGTTGCACTGAGCTACTGCTCACGATATGAGCGAGTATAGTAAGCTTTACACAAGTGTATATTAATACACTTGTGTAAAGCTATTAGTGTTAGCTATTAGCTATTAGTGTAACCATTACATCGAATTTCATACGGTACTTTTTTAAGATTCATGCAAACTTTTATAAGTTAAACTTTTAAGATTGAATGAAATCGTTTGATGTCTGTTGTCATGCAGGATTCAGCCAAGGCCACCTAGCGTACAGCTCCCTAACCCTACCCTCGCATGCTGCCGCAGGTGGCTGTGGGTTCCAATCCGCCTGCGAGGGAGCACTGCGTTAGTCAAATAGGATCAAAGTGAAATTACAATCCAATTTATTTTTAATAATATTTCACGAAAAAATTACTAATAAAAGAAATTGAAACTGACAAGCATACTATAATATTAATTGCAATTTTAATGTACACAATCGAACGAAACATTTACTATAACGATTGTCTATGATTAATTCTCAACACTTGATTTGTAAACTCCTCTGTGATTGGTCATCATGAAATCTGTATTGTGATGAGTATCATTATGCAACTAGTTGCAGCCATCAAATTATCATATTATGCAATGGGAGTAGGAAAACACTATTTTTTAGACAGCCTTGCTAAATTTCATTGTATTTTTATTCAGGTACTAGTGAAAACCCGTCAAAAGTTGACGGTAAGATCTGAGATAAATATAAAATACTGTGCTCAGACTTATGTTCACAATACGTTGCATTGTTTGGATCTCAAGGGTATAACGAAGATATTCTGTGATGCGGAGTGCCCAAAATTTTGAACATGTATGGCCCATTACCAGGTGTCAATGCAATATTGGCGCCAAATGACACAAAAGAAAGAGCGCTATTATACTAACGGATATTATTTCTAAAGTTTTTTAATGTCATCATATCCTATAAACAATTTTGATTTCTTCTGGCGTATTGCTCGAAGGTTAACTTATTTTCCTATTTAAGCAACACTGAGTAAACTCGTTTGCAGAATTTCTCTCACATGCGAAGTACAAAGCAGACCAAAATTGACATTTCATAGACAACGACCCAGCAGGAAACGAAATGACCTCACTATCACGACACTTACCCTGACTTTCTCTTTCCCTGCGTCCAGTTAATGTACGTTTGCGTATTTTGGGGCGCGTGGGCAACGATTCGGAATTCGACATAACCTGTGAACTTCACTACTTCAGTACAACCGAGCAAAACTCACTGTCCGATTGTTCTCTACAAAATACACTACAAAAGCAAATACATGCAAACTGTCAACGCCACAATGCAATAATTACACTGAAACAAAACCTTGACGAAATGTAAACAAATCTCAACAATCAAAACAAAACATCAAGCAGCGCCACCATGACGCAGCGTGGACATCTATCGACTCATATATATCGATTTTGAAACAGCCACCCTTTGGAAGAAAACAATTGACTATTGATAAGCGTACGATTAAATAAATATGTAATTAATTAATTTACACTGTAAATGTTTGTGAATCAACACAAACAATATCTGATAACACATCTAGGGATCATATTCTTTCATTTAAAGGAAAAAATACTACAATCGGTTCAGTAGAAGCTCTAAACGAAGCCATGGCAAAATACCTTATTTTTTTAAATATATAGATACAAATCACTTAAACATACAGTAAGTTTCATATATTATGTTCAGAGGCACAGCAGGTTATTTCGTGTTTACGGGCGCGTCAATTGCTAACTTAATCAGTCCCTTAACGGTAGTGTATTTTTTCATTACGGAAGGAGGCAGTGATCTTCCCCGCTGGATGACGAGATCCGGTGCCGACCTACTCTTCAGAAATTAAAAAAATCCAAATTATATTGGACCTTCTCGTACTCTAAAAACTGAAAATAGTTTATCACAAATGTACACAAATAATTAATTAAATCAATTAAATAATATATTGATACATACAGGTAACACTAGTTCTTAAGCATATACAAACTGTTCCTTCAATTATTTTACAATTTATTCTGATGTCCGTCATGCCCCCCCCCCAAGTAGTGTCCTCCAAGTAGTGTTGTGACCGAACTTCGGTTTTGTAAAGATGATAGGTTTTCCAGAAAATGGAATCAAATACTTGTATGCATTTGGCACTTTGAGTCGATTGTCCGACTTTGCTGGCTAGGTAAGGGTGTTCTCCATGATTGTGCGTTGTTTAATTCTTGTGCTTGGATGGTGAGAGAGACATGTGGCAAACATGACGTATTCCCATCACTGGAACTAGCAATCACGGCCTGCCTGAGCTTTTCTTCGCCACACAGCTACAGAAACGAAGCCGATTTTAAAGGAAAACTACAACTATTTGGCCCCAACCGGGAAACATGAAATATCAGAAACATTTATATTTCTGTACACCATCGGTTCTCGTCGTGGGGGCCCGGGATAATTTTTTTGAGAGGCGTTGTAAGGAGCGAGGCGTAAGCAGACGAGTTAGGGAAGAGCCTGGGCAGAGACTTTAAAACTTGTTTATGGAAATAATTTATCTGCTTTCATTCTCTCATGATAAAATACTTGGTAGAACTACGGAATCTGTTTCGCACTCCTGCGCGCTCCTTGAAAGTTAAAAAGCTGTCGTTGCCGCGTTACAATTCGAAATTTCTTCTTACTTCTAAGAAGATCCTTTCCGTGGTTTGAAAACGCTTCCTTCGTGGTATCGGCGTGCAATGAACTTCTGCGGTCCCCGGTATGTTATTGTGATTGTAATGAACGTGGGTATTTTGAAAACAAGTATTAAACATGAAAAGAACATTGCCGACGAATAGGCTATCACTTTACATTTCTTGACAAAGACAGTAGTCATTTGCCGTAATGTGTAATTTGTCACATTGTTATGAGTAATGACGCAATGCGATCGTGACGCAGGGAAAGACCCAACTAGATTTGAAAGAGACACCAGCTTACCTCGAGTTGAACTCGCTCAAAACAATGAAATTTAATTCAATTTGAAAGTTAATATATGAAGAACGAAAAATGTGTCGAAGACTTTCTTAAAGATAGCATTGTTGATAACAAAATAAAAGAAAGCACATTCTATTTGTGAGTCAAAAACATGTTTGTTATCTGATTGTAGCACTATTTTTGGTGAAGGAAGTTGCAATAAAATTGCAAAAACATCGTTAACAAATGACACTGTTAAACAGATATACTGTAATCGCTCAAGAATTAAAGACACGTGAAGTAGGAAAATTAAAGAGATCTTCATTATTTTCTTTGCAATGTATTGAGACAACACACGGAGAAAAAAGAACAGTTGCAGTACACCTGATCCATTATACTAAATCGAGGGAACGCATGATAATATAGGCCCAACCAGGTTTACGGTTACTGTTTCGTGACGGAAATAGTTGGAACGAAAAGTTGCATCGTAAAGAGTCCCTTGTTGCACTCCTCTGAATTCACCTTGTCAGAAGTGCACGGGTAGAAGCTGCCGAGCCAAAGCAACCTTGTTGGAAGAGCTGGCTATCTGCTCGCCGTAAGCGAGCAACACAGGTTGGAGGATCCAGCCTACCGTCATGACACATCCGGACGAAACTGATAGAAGGAGCCGGCCTTCCGAGTCGGCTTGCACAGCTATACTGATTGAAGGACCAGCCGTCTTGCCTTATTTCAGCATTTCTTATTGGTGTTACAAGTTACTGATCGTCGACGGATATAGGATGGGTTATGCGTAATACTTGCTATTAATAGAATATTCATTATTTACTTCTGATCCAAAAACAGATCTATATATTTACCTACACAATCAGACACGGAAATAATTGCATAAAAATTACGCATTTAGTGATAATTAAATTTCACAATAAATTACACAAAAAGCCTCAAAAGCCTTTAAATTCTGCAGTCTGACTGTTATTACGGTAGATACTCATACATCAATAATGCCTGCATTGTTGAATAAAATTTACATATATATATATATGTATATATATATGTATATATATATATATATATATATATATATATATATATATATAATGAATATTCTGAAACAGCATGCACCTAGAAATAAAATATTAGAATTTGACATTAAAATATTTATTTAGTAAAGTAAAATATAACATAATTCACAATAGAATGAAATATATTGACATAAACTTAATTGTTAACAAATGATAATGAAACATTGATGTATCATTATCATTTATGTGATGAGGTGGATTAAATGCACAAGGAGACTAAAAACATGTTTACAGACATCAGTAATTATTTCAAAACTATTTTAAAACTGTTTCAAAACTATTTTAAAAAACATTTTACAACTGTTTCAAAACTATTTTAATACTGTTTCACAAGTACATTTAAATAGCAACTTTTATTACTGATCCCCCCAAAAAAATTTAATTCACATTTTTTTATAAAAACGCCAAGATTCATTATTTTCGAATGTATTTGTTGTTTATTTCTTTTAACCTTTCATTTTACAAATTTAATATTCTTGTTTTATGTTTATATTAATTTTGGTTACAAAAGGTTTAATTCTATTAGTTCCTTCATTATACTTAAGATTCTTGCATTCACTAGCACAAAATTCATCTACATAAAATTAACACAGTTTACAATTACAATGAATTCATAAATAGTTTACATACTATTAAAATCAAAAAAGTATATGGAAGAAATCACCAACATAAATCATATTTATATTTTTTACTTCTGTTATTTCAATTTCTGTAATCCAAATGTACAAACATACTATACAAATCAGATCAAATTAGTTAAATTAATTTAAAACCTGGAATTAAAATGTATTGTCCAGCATTTATTTACCAGCTGGGTCTGCAATTTGAATCGATCTCATTGCTTAGAAACCTCTCTGCCCATTTGACAATGAATAAGCTCATTGGCCTGCATTTACAAATTCTACACTCCCAACATGTTAATGTCATAACTATTGTTATTGTCACCTGAATGCAACAATAAGAAAATTGTAGAGAAGAACGTACACTCAATAACAGAAATTAAATATAGTGAGAGGTCGGGATAAGTCATAGTTTTAGTATTGTGTAAGGTGGGAGAAGACTCATCACTTTAGCATGGGATATAATGATTGGCCTTCATTTTATTGGATGAGTCAAATAATAAGTTTTCTTAGCAAATTAATAACCAGTTCTGAAGTGACTTTTAAATTGGGTAGGTTATTTTATTAAATGCATACTTTTCTGGATTGCTTCAAAATTTAGTTTATATTCTTCGAATACTATTGGTTAATTTCACACACACATAGATCACTACTCAGTATCACTGGTAACTGAAAGTGATTCAAGGGAGGGGAAAATAATTAGGTGTAGACTCTTAGTCTGCTTGCATGCAAAAAATAAAATAAAATATGTTAAAAAACCATGTATATAAAAAAATAAAATAAAAATGCATACTTAATAAATTTTGTAAAATTGCCTATACCAATTCAGAAATTGAAAACAACAGAATTACCTCCATTGAAGTCATTAAATATTGTTGAAGATATTACTATGTCTTTGAAATTAGTGTTTGAACATACAAGTGTGATGACCCCATTCCCATTGAATTGTCAAATCAATGGCAGCAAATATTTGACTCATTGCCTTACTTAACTAAGGTTAGTTTCCCTCGCTGTGTTGTTCCCCTTGCTAACGCAGAAATTGAGCTTCATGGTTTCTCAGACAGCAGCCTCACCGCTTATGGTGCTGCAATTTATGTCAAAAATACTTCAACTGAAGACCACAGTATCATCAGGCTTCTGTGCGCTAAAACTAGAGTAGTTCCCTCTCACATGAAATCAGGAAAAACAAAAACCGAGGATACCACTTTAACTATACCTCGTTTAGAACTGTGTGCAGCAGTTCTGTTAGCCAGACTAATGAACAGTGAGAAGGAGGATCTCTCCTCAAAATTGTTAATTTTTAAGGTTATGTATTGGACCGATTCCAGAGTAGTTTTAGACTGGATAAGATCCCCGCCTCTTAAAGGCAATATCTTTGTGCGCAATAGAGCGCAAGTTGTTAATGAGATTACTGCTGGCCACACGTGGAAACACGTCAGCACCAACTCTAACCCTGCAGATCTACTTACTAGAGGTGTCCCCTTAAATGATCTTCCTGACACCAAAATTTGGTGGGAGGGTCCGGAATTTCTCTCACTTCAGCCACAGCACTGGCCTAAGACCCACGAGGTTATTGTGCCCTCCCTTGCCCCGGTACTAGTTTGTGCAATGTTGCCTCCTAGTTACCTACAAGTTAGAGTCTGCCATTTTTATGGTTCATTTATAAAAATACTGAGAGTAATGGCCCATGTTCTCAGATTTATTGATTTGATCTCTCGTCCTAAAACTAGGGGGTGCGACCGCGTGTCGCCCAAAACTTCTTTAACAGCTTCAGAACTGGATAGGTCTGAATTAAAATGCTTCAGCATTATTCAGAAAAATACCTTCCCTTCTGAATTTAGATCATTGTCCAAGGGCAATGATTGCCCTGGAGCAAGCAAACTCTCCTCTCTCCACCCCTTTGATCATTCTGATGGATGTATCAGAGTGGGCGGGAGACTCGTGGAAGCTGAGTTGCCATTTAATGCGACTCACCCACTGATTTTACCAAAATTAAATCCATTTGTGACTGCACTTATAATGCACGCTCACAAGGCCCTGGCTCACACTGCTGGGCAAACTTTAATATCCCACTTAAGACAAAAATATTGGATTCTTTCTGCTCGCAGAGCAGTAAAGGACGTTTTGAAATCCTGTGTTATTTGTTTTCGCCACAAGCCGGTTCCTGCTCAACAGCTGATGGCTAATCTGCCAGCTGTCAGAGTAAACCCAAACTTAGTTTTCCGGTCAGTAGGTGTAGACTACACTGGCCATTTTCTTATTAGGTATGAAGGTCCGCGCAGTAAGACGGTCTCCAAAGTGTACATTGCGCTCTTCATATGCATGGCTACTCGTGCCGTGCATATCGAAATTGTTTCAGCTCTAACCACTAACGCATTTTTAATGGCTTTAAAGCGGTTTATTGCCCACCGAGGTCTACCCACCTCAATCTTCTCAGACAACGGGACAGCATTTATTGGTACCAACAAAAGGTTAGAAGTACTGTTCAAGCTTCTCCAGCCCCCCTCGTTTCAAAATCAGGTAGCTGATTTTTGCTCCACAAATCGTATTCAGTGGCGATTTATCCCCCCTCGGAGCGCCCACTGTGGTGGCCTCTGGGAGGCCAATATCAAGTCATTAAAATACCATCTGCTCAGACTTATGTCCGAAACGGTTTACAACTTCGAAGAATTGCTTACTATATCCCTTCAAGTGGAAGCTATTCTCAACTCTCGACCAATGGTCAAACCTTCAGATGACCCCAACGACTTTGATTACTTGACCCCTGGCCATTTTCTAATTGGAAGACCACTCACGTCTTTGCCAGATCCAAACGTACTTGTCGACCCCCCTCACGTCTATCTCAATGGGGGCAAGTTAAAGCAAGAATGCAAAGGGTGTGGGCAAGGTAGTCACGAGACTACCTACACACGTTGCAACAAAGAGCAAAATGGACGTCTGCCTCCCCAGATGTCAAACTAAACACTCCTGTCCTCCTCATGGAAGACAACATGCCTCCTCTGACTTGGAGGTTAGGTATAATCACCGAATTGTTCCCTGGCCGGGATGATCGCGTTAGGTCAGTCAAAGTCAAAACCCAAGGTGGCAATTTTTTGCGCCACGTCAATAGGCTCTGCCCATTACCAATTGCTAATGATGTAAATATTCACTCCACATAGGTTTAATTCACTCCACATAGATTTAATTCACTCAATATAGATTTCATTTGTAGATTAGGTTCTAATTAGTCTCTACAAATAGGTTAATTAATGTACAGTGTTGTGCGTCATTGTTAGTTGTAATTGTGTATTTGTAGGTCTTGTCATTTTATTTTACTTGCATTTCTTTAGTTGTAATTGTGTGTCAATGTATAGTATTTGTATTCTTCACTCACACATCCTGGGGTAGGCCCGCCACGCTCGGCACTTGTCCTCATACCTGTGTTCAGATGTCGGTCGGTCACTCTAGTTTGTGCTTACTTGTCTTTTTCACGCATCCCTGATTCGGGCTCGTCATTTTTGCGCTAGACTTGTTTTGTTGTGTAGCATGTAGCTTCACATATCTTAATGGTTCGTAATGAGCACTCTTTAAACGCACTTGCTGGTACCCTTGAGAATTACTGGGGAAAGCCACTAGGCAACAATGCAATTTTTCTAAACACGCAGACAAAGGCAGAAATTTGTTATATGCGAGTTTAGTTTCAACTTTGAGGCGTCTAGTCTCAATCAACTTGTACCTGCGCAGTCTTGTCCTGTCCGCTTCGGTTTTCGTGTTCTTTCACCTCTCCTACTGTCTGCTCCTCATTCTAGGCTCTGACTTGTCATACTCGGCACTTGTCCTCTTACCTGTGTTCAGCTCATGACTTGTCATCCTCGTTTGAACTTTCTTCGTCTCTACAATCGCGTTTCAGTCCTGGCTTGTTATTCTCGGCATTTGTCCTCTTACCTATGTTCAGGCTTGGTCAGTCAGTCTGTTTTGCGTGCCTGTCACCTATTATTATTGCCACCTACGTTCTTCTCCCCTTTACAATTATTTAGTTATTAGGATATTTAGTATTAGGAATTTGTTAAAAAAATCGCCTTGCACAATTCAGCCACTCCCAACCTTATCCCTAAGGAACTTATGTTGCACATAATATAACAAGAAATATTAGTCTATGCTGTGTGCCCTCTCATTTCTTGGTGGAAAACCTGCAGTTTTCCAAGGGAGTGTATGTTCGGGCCCACACGCAAAGGCAGGAAAAGAGGTAGAAATACAATACTTCCTGCCCAGCTGCAACCGGAAGCGCAGTATGGAAAATCCCCACACGCCGTTGCGACACCCTTCGCACGTGCGGTGTAGATATACCCAACCGCCCGGCCCAAAACGGCAGTGCTGCGCGCGCGGTTGTGCAATCTCGACGTCACGCCACAGAAACCTACGAATATGTTCTAGAATATTTCAAACTCCAATGGCCGCCAATTGGCCCATTCAAAATCACCCCACTCCGCCAACTCGCGACCGCTAACAAAGCAGTCGCCTATTGGCCCATTTAAACAAACTCAAAATCCCCTCTTCGAGCTTTCACTGACAAAGTAAATTCAGTCGTTCACGAGCAGCCTTGCGAGAAGGACGTAGCGGCTCCGTGTAAATCTCACGTAAAACTTGTAAAGGCAACCTTTGCATTATGGACTCAGCATGGCAGAAAGTGCTAAGTTCTGTAATTGTGTATTGGCATGGCAGAAAGTGCCAATTCATTTAAACTGTGCTTAAATTTAGTCGCAGGCAGGACGCCTTGCTAGAAAGACGTCGCGACTCCGTGTTGTACTTACGTAAAGGTCTTATACAGAAAGTGTAATGTACTCAGTAAGTGTACTCATGTATGGTGTATGGTGTATGGTGTTAAAGGATTTTACTTGTTTTCAACAAACTCATTAAACATCATCCTGCAAGGTAAAACTGTGTTTTTTGTGATAACCTACATCATGCAATCCCTGAGCCATCGACCGAGCTCGTTGCCTGTCCAACAATTAATTATACAGTCCACTACAGCAACGGCAACAGCCGCGTCCAGGGGGTTTCCCCCTAACCAGGACTCTCCCACCAGCGGGGCACCGCCCTAGCTGGGACAAGCTCTCATCTCCCGGCCTGTGTCCCGAAATATGTGATAGTATAGTGCATGTTAGTGTAAGTGTGTGTGTAAAGGGAGATGATAGGAAAGGAAGAGGAAGGACAGATCGCGCTCGGTACGTGGCCCGTTTGGTAGGGTATTGCTCCGGCATTCGCCTGGTGTTGATCGGAGAAACGCGGGAAAACTATCGATCAGAGCAGCCGGTCGCTAGAATTCTCCTCCAGAGAGCGACTGAATTCGACCTAGTTGAAAAGCTAGTGTCGAAAATCCTGCTGCCGTGGGGACTGTAATCTAGGACCTCCCGGTCAGAGGCGCTGCAGTGACATCAGTTGATGCACTGAGCTACCGCTCCCGGTGCAAGCTCTAAGCTCTACCGCACCGGCTGGTCTCCCGAGGTGTATGATATTGTGTGTGGTGTGTGTGTGTGTAAGTGGAGGAGCTAGAACAAGGAAGAGGAAAGAATAATCGCACGCGGTCCGTGGCCAGTTCGTTAGAGTACTGCTCCGGCAATCGCCGGATCATAGAGACTACGGAAAACTACCAATTAGAGCAGCTGGCCGCAATAATTCTTCTCCAGACCGCGGGTAAATTCGACCTAGCTGTTTAGCTAGTGTCGGAAATCCTGCCGCCGCACACTGGTTGAATCGGGCCTAAAACGTGGTCATAATTGCAAATGCCAGTGGATTTGCGTCAAAACTGGTATCAATGGGTTTTTGAGATCGCTGAATTTGAATATCATGAAATTAAATTTCAAAATTCAAAATGGCGGGTTCGAAGTGGCTAATTGACTCATAAAAATGAACCCAATATGTGTAAAGAGATTGATAGAATGGTTCTCGCGGTCGCTGATGACGAATATCGAAATTAAATATGCAAATTCAAATTTGAAGCTTGAAAGTGAAGGGATTGTACGTAGAAATATGTTATACGTAAAGTTCTGTTTTCGAAGTTGCTGAATACAAATATTGCAACGAAATTTAACACCGCTGCTTTAAAAAGATGTATCGAATTTAAAGGGTAAAGAATTTTTTTAGAGGGAAATGTGATTTAAGAGAGTTTTTGACTTCCATGGTTCATTGATTTACTTAACGTATAAAAAGTGAACAATCGTTATGATCGTAAAGTAGCATCTGCGTACCTTTTCCTGTGCTCTGGCATCTATACCCCCTTCCTTTTCCTACACTATTTTTTTAAAATTTAATTATGAAAAAAGGGAGCATTTGGTAACATTTGATATATTAACTGATCATATTAATTCTACTAATGTTCTCTTCTTTGAAAAGAAACCTCTATAATGTGTCATTCACACTATAACTTAATTGCGTTAGAGACACTATTATGGCAATTTATGATATCATGTCTTATCCTAAATACACCATTATTGACGGAATATCTTGACCAAAATCGTGGTGATTTTAGAATAGCGGTGCAAATACCAACTATCGTTGGGCATTTATATATCTTTTCATTCTTTTGACATAAAGGAAAAGAGGCAGTGAAAAGAGACACATAACGTTGGAAGTGGATTTACTAACGACTGAAGACTCCTGGGAGATCCAAACTGAGCATGATCATGACACCGGAAAACAAAGATCACTTCGATGCGTCACTGCAAGTCAGATGCTCAAGAAAGGAAATGCTTAAGAAAACATGCCTCATTCAAGGTCAAAAGGGCCATCGAAAATGCAGCTGACACACATTTCCTTGTATGACGTGGCAAACAATTATTTACATAAAATTATTAGAGGTAACTATACTCACAATAACGATAATGTATAAGAAATACGATACAATACAATACGACAATGTATAAGAAATGCCCGTAAAGTACATATTGACATAAGAAATATTTCCAAAAATATTTTTGTTTAATTTAAAAAAAACAACAAAGAAATTCATCACAATGGCATTTATGTCGTGTTATTAAATCCATTTAGAACTATCCGTTTAAAAAAATTTAAAGCCAAAATCTGGAGCCCTTTTCGAGAAAATTGCATTTGAGCGTTTCTGAAAATGCGGAATTTGGAGCTAGATACATTTACAATAGTATAATTATATTATAAGCAATATTATAAATTATATGTGTATATCTATGTGTTACTGTGTACTTTGTGTTAATTGTCACCCATCTGTCGGGAATCAACGCTGTACAGGCCTAATTTCGTCAGCACTTACTTATTGAAAAATATTATATGTTATTGAAAAAATGGTCAACTGAAGTTTGACATAACATCATTAAGCTCACTTTTTCACTCGTAGAACCCTTAGTCTTGGTTTCTACAACAAGAAAATAAGAATCATTCAAGTATACTAAAAATATTAAAGTGCTCGGTGGCACGTACTAATATTGTTTAATCATTCCAAAAATTTGTATCAGTAATTTTCTTATTAAAAGTAGTTATCAGAAGAAGAAATCGAAAAAAATATACTGAGAAAATAAATCCCCGTGGCGTCGAAGACACTTCGGGGATATCTAGTGTTAAATCTGGCTATGTAGCATTGCCGTAAAGTGCCTATAAAATAAAAAGTTGCAGATATATGCAGCTAAATGTGTGTTATTCTGATTAAGGGCATTCTACTTGATAAATAAAAAAATATATTGAAGCAGGAATACGCAGGACAAAAAATATAATCTACAATAAACATGACTAATATTGTTACGCTACACGGGTATAATTCAGCCGTATTATAATAAAATAATTGGACAATTTTTCTTAAAAATGTACCTAACTTATAGTCAAAAGTGTCTTCTATTCGGAAACACGAAAAGAATCCATAGAAAAATAATTTAAACACTTTTTTTAATTTAACAAAAGTAGTCGACAAGAAGCAATGAATTCGCGTGTTTCGAGCAACGGTAACTTTACGAGACCTTAAGGACGACAAAAATGATTGAAATAACGTTCTGGAGCTAAAGTAGTGTGCTCCAATGTCTTCCAAACGAACTTTGATAGGTGCGAATCCCGAACGTGCTCTTTGAATTTTGCCTTTATGGCCAGGTTTTTGGCCCGATTCAACCAGTGTGTGCCGTTTGGACTCAACCCTTAGGACCTCCCGATCTGAGGCACCGCAGTGATCCCATAATTCTGAACTCATCCGGTCTCAATACTAAACTTTTTGAATCTTTATGACAAGTATTGAATGGAGATCATCGAAGTCTTTCACCGGTAGCGGTAGCTCAGTGCATCAACTGATGTCACTGCAGCGCCTCTAACCGGAAGGTCCTAGGCTCGAGTCCTGACGGCGGCAGGATTTTCGACACTAGCTTTTCAGCTAGGTCGAATTCAGCTGCTGTCTGGAGGAGAATTCTAGCTGCCGGCTGCTCTGATCGGTAGTTTTCCGTGGTTTCTCCGATCAACCCCAAGCGAATGCCGGAGCAGTACCCTACCAAACGGGCCACGGACCGCGCGCGATCTGTCCTTCCTCTTCCTTGTCCTATCCTCTCCCCTTACACACACACTTTCACTACCATGCACTACACTACCACATATTTCGGGAGACCGGTCGGGAGCTTAGAGCTTGTCCCGGCTGGGGCGGTGCCCCGCTGGTGGGAGAGTCCAGGTTAGGGGAAGCCCCACTAGCCGACGGTAGGTCGGCGCCGGATCTCGCCATCCAGCGGGGGAAGATCACCGCCATCTCCCGAGAAAAACATGCACTACACTAACGGGACTAATGACCGAAGTAGTTGACGCGCCCGGAAACACGAAAAAATCAATCAATCAATCAATCGAAGTCTTTCACTGAAGTTCGTTGGCTCCCGAAGAGTAAAACGATCAGTACGCTACATAACTTGAAATCATAAATGGAAATTGTTTTGTGAGCTGCAATCAAGATTTTTGCAGCCAATTTACGTATGAGAGATGTGTTTTACACTGGCATACTTATTAGACGTTTTGAGACCATCAGCATTTTGAATTTGCAATTGCATTTGCATACATCTGAAGATGTACGATGGAAAGGAAGCCTATAGGGTAAAACTATTCCTGTGGCATCGCCCTCTTTAGCGTGCCGAGCAATGAGTTTCAAAATTTTTCTTTCATCGACCCCTTTTTAAAGAATTGTTTGCTTAATCGACCCACTTACCTTTCCCTCTAAAACATACAGCATACATCATAACATAAAGAATTGGATGTAAATGACTTAGAGATAATTTTGAACACCAGTATTTTCGTAAATACCTCATTTTTCAGTAATCAAAGACGATTCCGCCACTGAATAGCTGAGTTTCTAATCTTCATTGTTGTGAAATGATAACAAGATATTAAGCGTTTTTTAAGAACTGGCCAAAACATCTGGCAAGCGCATTTTGAGGATAATATTTTCTTGCGCGATAGAGCATCACTGTGAATACATTTGAATACATTGCTATAATTTCGTGAGTTTTATTTATAACACACCACCTAAGGACGAAAGAAGATTACAAAAGAAGAGAAATGAATTTGTAATTTATGATTGTATTGATACTGTACATCAGAAAACAAATTAAAATATCAGGATTATATTTTTTTGTAAATACTAGGATTTTGATCTTGGTTATGTCGATCAGTCACCGGTACTATATTCGGCTATGACCTCTATCCAACCCCTTAATCATCATTGCCCCCTCAAAATCTCATCGATCCAATGGGGGTGGATACTTATCACGTTGGGAACCCCTGATCTAGAGTTTAACTTTTCGTCGTCCCCACGGCTTAATGACTGGTGAGGTGACACAGAAAATATGGCATTACATTTGAAATTTAGATTAAAGGATTTGATTCCAGCAAATTTGATGTCTTTGAAAGTCGAAGTAAGACGTTGTTTTCTAAACATTTCTTTAGAAAGCTGGCTTAAAATGAATCGATTGTTATTTAAATACCTTAATTGAAAATAATTTAGTTGAAATTGAAAGAAACGTTGCACATAATTCTGAACAGTCTTTTTTACGATAAAAACATCTAGTTCCATAATGTACACTATTCACACGTAGAACAAGAAAATAAAACATAGAAGAAAATAATAATTATGCGAACAGCGAATTCTCATTCGTCTCTGAATCTGCCGCTCTTACAACAGCAATAATTACAACTCAAAATACAAAAAAAAGACAAAACAAAAACGGCTCAATTAAAATTTATGTGATAGCGACCTTAACGGATGAGGAGGACGATCGGGCGATTGCAGGTGAATATTTGCCCACTTATGAATATCTCGTTTGTTTCAATCCCAGATGAAGTGTGATGAGTGTAAAATAACCCAATCCAACAGATTCCACGCAAGACTTGTGTGAAGGACGTGAGAGCATTGTTTGATTTTCCGGGCTCGTCAACTGCTACCGTCTCTAGACCCATTGGTGAAGCGAATATATCTCCAGAGATAGTGGTGTTCCTTCCAACTGGATGTTGAGGTCTTGCATGAACCAAGATGTTGGCTTGCGGAATATATCCATCCAGCTACCTTATTTCAGCAGTACACTGCCACAGGTGGAACAAGATCTAAGGTACAATCGCTATATGTACGATTTTGTGGGCATGTTAGTGTGTCTGTGCGAGTAAGGGAAGAAAGGACAAGGAAGAGGAAGAAGAGATCGCTTGCGGTTCGCGACCATTTATTTCGATAATGTTCCTACATTTGCCTAGTATTGTTGGAAGAAACCACGGAAAACTACCGATGAGAGCAGCCGGCCGCTAGAATTCTCCTTCAGACTGTCATGAACTGGAATGACGCTCAAGTTGGCGCGCAAACTGCTGAGTATCGCGCGCTCTCGTGAGGGCTGTTTGCATCAGCTGCTGGCCCGGGACACGGCCCAACGGACACGAGCTGGGAGGCGAGTCTCACCGCTGGCGCCGTCCTACAAGAAAGGCTAGCCGGAACCTCGAAGACGGTCAGTCAGTGGAACCTGCTACCAGAGCAAGAACCGAGTCGGCTAAACTTTCTATGGAAAGCCTACAATTTTTAGATTGAATTTTTCGTGTTTCCGGGCGCGTCAACTGCTTTGGTCATTAGTCCCGTTATTGTAGTGTATACTTTTTCTCGGGAGATGGCGGTGATCTTCCTCCGCTGGATGGCGAGATCCGGCGCCGACCTACCGACAGCTACTGATGTTCCCCCTAACCAGGACTCTCCCACCAGCGGGGCACCGCCCTAGCGCCGGGACAAGCACTAAGCTCCCGACCGGTCTCCCGGAATATGTGATAGTGTAGTGCATGTTAGTGTAAGTGTGTATGTAAGAGGAGAGGATAGGACAAGGAAGAGAAAGGAAAGATCGCGCGCGGTCCGTGGCCCGTTTGGTAGGGTACTGCTCCAGCATTCGCCTGGGGTTGATCGGAGAAACCACGGAAAACTACCGATCAGAGCAGCCGGCCGCTAGAATTCTCCTCCAAACAGCGACTGAATTCGACCTAGTTCACAAGATAGTGTCGAAAATCCTGTTGCCGTCGGGTCTCAAACCTAGGACCTCCTGGTCAGATGCACTGCAGTGACATCAGTTAATGTACTGAGCCACCGCTCCAGGTCCCACCACTACCGTCGAGATTTGAACTCTGTGACCTCCCGGTCAAAGTCGTTGTAGAGACTATTGTAATGCTCGCTCTGAGCTAACACAGCCGGTAAGTAATATCGATACTTCAATTTCGATAATATTGAGGTACAGCTGCTTTGTGTTTGGTTGAAAACGATGCAAAATATCGTATACAACCAAGAGTCGCTACCTATTGTTCGTACCTGGTGTTTCTCGGTCAGTCGACTTGCGCCATTGTAGGGCTAATGCAGGTTGCGAAGTCTCTGACCAGGGCTCCAACATGGACGATGGCGGGGCGGCCGGGAATTCGCCAGACGACGACGAGGACGACTCGACGAATGGGGAGATCGGCAACTCCGGGTTAATGCTGATGCCAGAGTGCTTTTTGTTGAAAGTGACTGACCTACGTTGACCGTTTTCATTGGAATGTTTATCCATGGACGTTGGATCTTTGGATTGTCGTTTCATTGGTTGGTCACCGGACAGTCGTCTCCGTGGTTGATCATTGGACAGACGTCTCGTTGGTTGATCATTGGACAAACGTCTCATGTGTTCTTCATTCGACAGACGTCTCGTTGGTTGATCATCGGACAGACGTTTCGTGTGTTCTTCATTGGACAGATGTGTCGATGGTTGATCACTTTCATCACTGGATGGACGTCTCCTGTGTTTTTCATGGGCCAGACGTCTCGATGGTTCATCACTTTGATCACTTGACAGGCGTCTTGTGTGTTCTTCGTTGGACAGACGTCTCAATGGTTCATCACTTTGATCACTGGACAGGCGTCTCGGGAATTCTTCTTTGGACAGAAGTCTCGATGGCTGATCACTTCGATCACTGGACAGGCGTCTCGTCTGTTCTTCATGAGCCAGACGTCTCGATGGTTGATCACTTTGACCACTGGACATGCGTCTCGTCTGTTCTTCATGGATCAGACGTCTCGATGGTTGATCACTTTGATCACTGGAGATGCGTCTCGGGAATTCTTCTTTGGACAGAAGTCTCGATGGCTGATCACTTCGATCACTGGACAGGCGTCTCGTCTGTTCTTCATGAGCCAGACGTCTCGATGGTTGATCACTTTGACCACTGGACATGCGTCTCGTCTGTTCTTCATGGATCAGACGTCTCGATGGTTGATCACTTTGATCACTGGAGATGCGTCTCGGGAATTCTTCTTTGGACAGAAGTCTCGATGGCTGATCACTTCGATCACTGGACAGGCGTCTCGTGTGTTCTTCGTTGGACAGACGTCTCGATGGTTGATCACTGGACAGCCGTCTCATGTGTTCTTCACTGGATACACGTTCAAATACCTCATCTCTGGAAAACCGCCGTAACTGTCCATCATCGGAAGTGCGCCTTGTCAGTTGCTGGAGGGACGCTCTCTTGACGGTGGGACACACGCCGGTGGCAGTGGCCGGGCAGGGCCTCAGCGCGGGCGAGGGTGGGGGCGCCGCCGGGGTCTGGGACTGGGGGGCGCGGCAGGCCGCCCCGGGCGACGCGCACGCCCCCAACCTGCACTCCGGGCGCGGGTTGGAGCAGGCGGCCGGCGGCGCCGGCGCCGCGAGGACCGCCCGGGGGGGCGTGGCCGAAGGCGGGAAGCCGGCGTCGGGGCGCCGCACGAGCAATAGGCAGTTGGGGGAGTGGAAGCGCGGGGTGCAGGGCGCGGGCGGCGGGGCCGGCGGCGGCCAGGGGGGCCCTGCGGGAAGCTGCGGAGCCGGCCCGAGGGCGGACGCGCGTTTGGGGGAGGCGGGGCGCTGGGGCGTGCCGCCACCCGGGGTGGGCGCGGGCGGCGGAGCGACGGCGGCGGCGGGCGGGCGCTGCGGGCGGCACGTGTTGGGCGGGGCGGGAGCGGTGTCGGAGCGGGCGCGGGGAACAAGCGGGCTGCCGGGGCCGGGGCCAGAGCTGCCGCCGGACGGCACGGCAGAGAGCGAGCGGGTGACGGAAGGCGCCTTCGGCGGGCAGGTGTCTCGCGCCGACGCGCACTCTGCCACGCACGAGCCCTTGAGCGGGGGCGGGGGCGGGGGCGGGGGCGGCGCAGGGGCGGGGGCGGAGCAGGCCTCAGGGCAGGGCGGCCGCAGCGTGTGGCAGGCCTGCTCCACCTGTGAGACGGCCTGTGCCAGGAACTGCGACGCCCTGTGGAGGGCGGTGGTGATGGCGGCGGCGGACTTGTTCCGGCCGCTGCTGACCTCGTCGCACCCGCCGCCCCCGCCTCCCCCGTCGTCGCAGTCCATGCCGCTGCACGGGGCCCCCACGCGCCTCCTGCAAGGGGAAACGGGCGCGTGCGGCACGTGGCAGAGAGACTCTGCCCCCAGAATTTGTATCTTTGGAGAATGAGAAAATACTGAGATGTAATTGATAAATTGATTGTTAGTGGTTCCGGGTGCGTCACTTGCTAAGGTGGATTCCGGGCGCATCAACTGCTAAGGTTGATCCCAAGCGTCAAATTGTCATTATTCCCGAAAAATAGTGGGTGCTATATCTCGCGAGGTGGCTACGTTTCTCTTCTGTTTTAACGTGATATCCTGTGCCGAGATACACGTCGACTTGCGTGATTTGAAACATGTGTCCCTTTTAAAGCATTCAGTCATTATAATTATATCTTTTAAATCGGTCAATAGTAGGATTTCCAGCTACAGTCCACAACATAACACATGATTAGTCCTCTAGTGAATATAAAACATTTCAATTACATTGTCTGAAACATATTCGAATCTGTGTTTATAGTGATTGTTGATTTATTGGGCAAACTGGTTTTTCCGACGACAGTGCGCTCTAGTGCCAGCAGTCCACAATAGTCCAGTAAAATTGCGTGAATTACACAAACAAGATTTTCTCAAAAACGTCTCCAATTTTTTTCATTCAATTTTTGGAAGGGCACTCTATAAGTTGATATAAACGTCTTATTGCTCTATTTCTTGTCTTTTTAAAAAATTGCAAAAATTTAATTTTTTTGACTTGTCTCTCGCGTTATTAATATTTACATTAGCAGCGACTTGTTCACATAATTGTATTTATGAGTACATGCGCTTTAAATAATATCACATAAAGATTCTGCAAAACTAAAGTTTTCTGTTAAATGAACTCAAAATTCCTCATATTCAGAACTGCTCAAACGCCATTTTCTAAAAAAATAGCTCCAAAGTTTTCCTTAAATGTTTTTCCAACGTGTAGTAGTAATGACACTCTTTAATATGTCGTAAAGTTCATTTTGCTGTACTCTTTTGTTTTCTTTAAAAATCAGGGAAATGTATTGTTTAAAGGAATTCGCATATGCACATTTCCAGTAATTTGTAAAAACTATTGCATTTGTGAGTTAAAAAGCCTTAAATTACTTTAAATGAAGTTTCTCGAAAACTCAAAAAGTTTCTGTGAGAAGAGCTTCAAATTTCACATTTACAGAAACGCATAAACGCCATTTTCATAAAAACGGCTCCCAATTTTTCAATGAAAATTCATATTTAGGACGAAGGTTTTACTCTTCCTTAACATTCTTAAAGCAATATTTCGATTTTAGTATAACGAAACCAAAAACTTAAGAAAAATGTCAAAAAATGTACTTTGGGCGACGATAGATGGTAAATGGCAAGAGTAATGCCACGCCACACGGAAAATTTCCATTCGTGGATTTACTCATTGTTGTTTTTTTTCCTACGCACAGATTTACTCAAATACACTCCAACATATATGGGTCTGCAACATATAACTGCGGTCACCGGACAACGTATGCCACAAGGTGCCTATTCAAGCGTTGCTTATCTGCCCCATTGTTTCAAAATTTGTAAATCTCCCTCATTTAGTTCGTCTTCGAGAATAAATTCTGAACGACACGAAACAATGTTTTTTGGGGGTTTTAATTTTGCGTTTAGATAATTTGGAGAACTTTTCTAAGATTTCTAGGGCTCTTCATTTATTTCGATGTGATCGAAAGGCTTCAGCTACTCATGTAAGGAAAAAAACATTGTTTTAACGGGTCCTTTAATAAATGTCTAAATAAACAAGTGTATTTCATTTCTTTGCATTGACTATAATAAATTCGAATGCCATTAAAACACATCTTTTCATTCCAAAATTTGCAAATGAAAAAGTGATATTCGCGATGAAAAATAATTACACATCTTCTATAAGATGAAAACATTCGACAAAACACATGCTATTCAATGAGGCAAGTAGAAAGGAGACAACATTTGTTCTTTTGTTGTCATAGTAATTTTGTTTTACGACAAGCTTCGCTGCTTTTTTGTTGAAATTAGCTATCGATTAACCACGGGGTGAACATAGTACATCAAACACCCAAGAAAAACATGAATTCAAAAGTAACGTACCTTTAATGTATATCCAGAGAAGAATATTGCTTCAAGTGCACTTTTTGTATGAATTGTAGTTGCATGTTTCATAGTTAAGATACCCATTTTTAAGGTTTTAAGAACATTTTGATCGATGTTATTTTTGTCACGCTTTTTAAAATTAGACATTCAAGTAATCATAGTTGAATTTCACGATTACTTTCCGTTATAAAATTAATTCGGTGTATCAAATGTCATTATGAAAAGACAGTGATTTCGATAATTTCCAAAATTGTCAGAATATAAAATTGTATACATTTGTTTTGTCGTCGTATTGTTTACAAACTGATGAAAAAGTTGTTGCTTATTCAGTATAAACAATAATATGTGGTAACTGAAATGTCATGCATATGGTGAAGAAATAAAGGTTTTGAAAAAGAAATGTACAATTTATATTCGAAATTTATTATTTAAAAATATTTCGGTGCTTTAGAAGCTGTGTAAATGTAGTTAATTAATCTGTACCACGAGTATCTCGAAAGTTCATGAAAAGATTAGATTAGAATGTCCAACCTGGATTGTGTAACTACTATTGAGAGAATAATATGACAAATAATAATAGAAACAATAAGTAACGGATATATTTTGAAGTAGAAAATGTACTGATTGATCTCTTCACAAATTATAATAGAATTGAAATTATCACTTGACATAAGTAAGGATTGATAATTTGTATTAGTGACGAATTTAGTTTTGTAAGTAAAACTAAATAACACAAAATACTGTTAACAGAAAGATGAATAATTATTCTCGATGAGGAAGTTGTTAAAAATTTAGAAACTGTCTTCCAACTAATTAATTTTCCATGTCGCTCTACCAGAGCCAAATATACACCAATATTCCTCATAGGTACAATTTCAATGACAGAGAAAAATATTCTGAAATGTTAGTTTGCTTTTTGCAACAGCATATATACTCGTTCAGGTACTTAATATACTTTCTGTTATATTACAGAAACTAAATTACGAAATTAAAATATTCGTTTTTTAATGAAATAAAAATTACATAATAATGAATCATTACAAACAACAAATGCTGTGCAGTTCATAGAGAGAAAATAATTTTTACGATGGTCATAATGCAAATGTAACATCAGTCGGTGGTCAAGTTTTAACGTTATTTTATGGAAGCAAAATAAGACACCCTAGAGATTGGTCAATCGATACTCCGGCTATATAAGGTTTAAGGAACATGACAGTGGAGAATGGTTTAATCCTATGGCTTGGAAAAGTAGCAATCCGATGCTCATCATCATCAATGAGAATGATTTGATTTGAAGCCAAAGTAACCTAAAAATCATAGTACAGTAACATAAACTTACTCTTTGATAAGAACAAAATATAATACAAAAAAATAATTACCTCGAACAAAATGACCACAAGGGAGAGGATTGTTCGACGCGAGTGAATAGTGATAAGGATTTCTGGACGCCTTAACTACTATGGCAATTAGTCTCGTACGTATAGTGGATGTTTTGTCCCGAGAAGTGGCGGTTTTCGTCGACTATGGACTTTGAGATCTGGCACCGATCTACTCGTTGGCTTGCGGGATTTCCCTCAAGGTATCTCTCTCAGCGGGGCTTTGCTCCAGGTGGAAGAAGTTATAAGCTCCTGATTGGTCTTACTTCACATTTACAATAATATCACATAGGGTAACCCGTGTGTCCATTACTCAAGATGAGCCCAACCGACTGGCTCAGAACATCAACCGATGCCACTGCAGTGGTTCTGACCACAAGGTCCTAGAGTTCAGGCCGCCTATTAGTCCGCACTAGATTCGCAATATGGATTTCCTGTCGGAACAGCCAACTTATGAAACTATCATTCCGATCTAGTGTCTCGCTGTTGTTTTGTTTGTTGTCATTCACTCCTCGCGCCATTGAAGACTTCATAGTACAATAATGTATGTCTTACTTTTTGTGAGAATTAAACAAGATTATCATCTATAAACGAATATTATCTCGGTGAACAATTAAGCTACGTAAATGAGTTATCATTGTCAACAAGTGGAAGCGCGAAAGATGTTAAAGTGCGTCAAGAGCAAATGAAAAACACAAAATTAAAGAGTTATCTCTAGTCTGACGGATGTTAATAATGAATTTTGAGATGGTAGATTATAAATTTATTCGTGGTTTCATCTGTTAATAATGATTTATACTGAAAAAATAAATACCAGAATTATTTAAGATAATTATTTATAAATATGGTAATTTTTATATGACCCAATGAATTTTTTCACGCAGTGATATTAATAATAATGCTAAAGCATCAATTTGTTTAGCTGTTATTTATTCATTATCTTTGCAAAGTAAGTAATTGTTTAAAAAATAAGAAATTCATAATTCATATAAATAGTCTTCAGTAACTTGTCTGTTCTTACCAGTGACAGACTTTCTATTTTTACTTATTTCTTCTCTATTGAAACAGTGTGATATATGTTATAGGGACTTTTGTAGTAATAAATTTAAAGTTTTGATTTTTAAATTTGCTTATTTAAATAGGAATATACACTGTCAATATAAAAGGTGGAGTAAATATATAAACTTGTATAATGATATTGCCCTCTTCCACTATTTGTTATTGTGACTACAATACTATAAACTACACCCTGATCACGGAGATCACGCAATTTCACAGTAAACCTTCTCATTAACTTGTTAAATAATTCAAATGAGGATGATCATATTATACTCCATTTTCCATTTTCCAATGCATGGCAAATTATTCCCAATAGGCCTCGAAAGCAGTGGACGATTAATATATTTCACTATCTTCAGAAGGCCATTAATGTTTTATTCAAGTTTTTTGTCCAGATTTTATTTTAGACAGTCACATGCCTATTGAAAACCTAATTTTAGGTTTTCAATAGATTTATCCCAGAATAATTTTAGAAACTGTACATGAAAGTTAAATGACACAATGCATAAAACAAAAGTTGAAAGTAGTCAAATTTCCAGTATTTATGACTATGTGCAACATTAAAGATAAAACATAGAATTTTAGGAACAAAATATACAAATTTCCATCTTAGAAACGTTTTCCATTCTTATTCAAATTCAAACATCTAATGTCTCTTCACATTCTTCCATTACCAATTTGTCCCATCTCCCCTTCTTCTGCTCTGTTTGGTCTCTGACACCATGAGAATTGTTGCTAAGGATTTGCTTCCTAGTTAGATGCAATAATTTTACATAAATTAAAAATAGATTAAAGAAATTACAATTTATTGTTCATTTGTACCTGGTACATATTTAATAAAATATATTTCAATTTGTTTTACCATAATCTTAGAAGTTGAAAAATTTTAATTTAGTTTATAATAATTTCTCTTTATATTCAAGTTAGACTCTTGAAGAAGAGGAAACATGCTCTTCAAAACGTTGAAAGATGAAAAATGTTTAAAAAATTACCAGAACTTTTCAATGAAATTTCAATCTAAATTATGCTTTTTTATTAGTTTTTTGGTTTACAATATGTATATGACGGTATAAAATAAAATATGGGCAAAAAATAATATACTTATTACACCAGTTAAACACACATATACAGAATTTTGTAGTGCTGATGGGGATTGTGAAAAAGTTAAAGGTAAGACAATGTAACTAGACAAGGTAAGAAATTTTCACCATTAAAAATTAGTATTGTGTCAAAGAGAATTTCAAAATGCATGTGGTATTTGGGGAGAGAGATGTGGTGTCACTTTCCCAAACTAAGTTACAAATAATGTTGCAAATGTTACCAATCAACTGTTACAAACAGGTTACAAAAAATTAAACAACATTAAAGTTAATGGTCCAGAAAAAAATAAGAAATTACTATTCATATACATATCCATACTTCATTAAAAAACTACAATATTTGGTGTGCTGGAGTTTACTTGGTTCCTAATATAATCCTTATGGAGCACTTTTTTAAAAATTATTGTTTCACTCTCACTCATATGGGATTATTTGTCTTTCTTCCCCTCAAACAAGTATTACCAATATGCTTTTACTATAAGCTTCAAGGAGGTCTGGATGCCTTGGAAATTTAATGCTTGATCACCTGCTTTCATATAGAAACACCATGACCTACATAAGAAATAATTCATGGTACTTCACATAAAATACTACAAAACAAATTGATCATTGTTAAAATTAACAGAATTTTGAAATTACAAACTAAATAAAAATTCTAAATGATTATCAAAACCAAACTACAATATATTTTTATTGGAAATTTCATTCTTTATAAAATTGCCAATGTCTGTAACAGGACGGGTCTTTTTAGGGGTCTTTTTGGATGTGGTCAGAGCTTCTTGTTTTTTGTTTGTTAATAATTGTTTCAACAGACTTCACATCCACATGTAAACATACAGAAAAACATAAAATTGGATTTATTACTATTAATGCATAGCTAATGATAATAGTTATAAACAACTATATCAATAACTATTTTAATTATAAAAACTACATCCATCAGTTTTAAAAGATAAGATTTAGAAATAAAAACATTAATCTTACCTGTAATAATTTTGACATTAATCTTGTCCAACAAGTATGAGTGACATGGACCCCTTCTTTCATTGATTCCTTCCACAATCCAAAAAATAAGTTTACAATTCCCTCTTGATGAAAAATTTGAATTTGCTTTAACATTATAGATGAAATACTAAGAATAGACCCAGATGTAGTTGACCTGTTCATTATTTTTCATTTATTAATAAATTATATTAAGAAACATTAATAATAAATATAATAAAATAAATTTTACACAAAAAAACTAACCTGTACTACTAAAACTTACCTCGACTAACTCCTCTGTGATTAGTGATGAAAATAATTGGAAAATAAAAATAAAAAAGAAGTACTAAATTAATAAAGTAAATCAAATAACTAAATGCAGATTTATGAAAAAACCGCCATCCGGAAATTTCGAGTCGCTAGCAACAATATCAAACTACCACAGCACAGTCCTCATGAATAGCTTGAATGTTGGCGGAATCTACGGAAGTAGTCATTTTTTCATTGCAAACTTAAATTTTAAAAAATATCCCTACCACGTAAACGTGAATGTTGTCACATTAGCTGGTCTTTTTAGCTGGCCAGCAGTCTAGGGGACGGTGGAAGATTTTTTGTTCTAGTTCGATAGCTATGTCGAATTCAGCCACTGTCTGGAAGAGAATTCTTGTGGCCTGCTTCTCTGATCGGTAGCTTTCCATGGTTTCTCCGAACAACATTAGGCGAATGCTGGAGCCTTACGAACGGGCGACGAACCGCGCGCGATATTTCCTTCCCTTCCCTTGTTCTATTCTCACCTCTACTTAAACACACTTCCATGCACTTCACTACCACGTGCCACGCTCGTGTCACATAGCGAAGGCCCTGTCTTTCACCACTGAGGTCCGGGTTCGATTCCCGTCGAATCTCATGTGAAATTTGTTCCAACAAAACGAGTTTGGCTGCTTCACAAGGACTAGTCCAACCCTTGTGAAGTGACCTAAACCCTGCCCCTATCCTTATTCCTTCCCAATTCTGGCCGCTGGGTAGTGACGCAGGAGCGCGTAGCAGGAGGCGCGTACGCGGAGATGCTCCTTGGCGGTCCTCTTGACAACTGACTGCGACGTGACGCGACATGACAGAAAGTTAGTGGAGGATTACTCCACAATTGCGCAATGTAATGGAGGATTTCTCCCCAGCGCAAAGCGCTCAACGCCCCTTAACGGGCTTGGAGACACGTTGCGTCAAAATGGTACCAAACATGTCGGGAGACCAGTGGGAAGCTTAGAGTTGGCCCGAGTGGGGCGGTGGCCCTCTGTTGGATGACACCGATTGGGGAAAACCACACAAGCCGATGTGTAGGTCAGTGCCGGATCTCACCAGCCAACAGAGAAATATCGCTGTCACCTTCTGTGATAAAAGCATTCACTACACTTACGTTACTAATAACCATAACAGTTGACCCACCCGCAATCACTAATCAAGCAATCAATCCAAGTGTCCGTCTTACCTTTCGGGGCAAGTTAGTTGTCAGGCGACGCGACAAGCTCTACTGGCAGGGAATTGACTCTTTTTCGTGGATCCTTCCAGAACATTCTCAGGGATCGTCCATTAAGTAACGCTAAAAGAGGGGGGGTTAAGTCAGTGTTACGTAGGGGTAGGGGATGTTGTTTTGGACCGATTTTTAAAAAAATTTCAACATTTTATGAAATAATTTCCTTTTCGGTTTTATACTAAAACATTAAAATATTAACAAATTATTTTTTAATATAAATAGATTAAAGTTCAACAAAGTTCAGATAGACAATAATTCATAAAATATTACAATAAATACAATCAATCATCAATACAATCATTTCCTCATTAATTATTTGATTGAATCTGTAAAATAACGAAGGAAATATTCAAAACTAATCGACAGTATGTTCTAGAATTCAATTAAATTCGGAAAGTAGACTCCCGCCCATGTGTGATATGCATGGCTTGTCAGAAATTATCTTGTGTACGCGTTCTTCTTCCCATCCAAAAAGTGTCTCAACTTCAATTGTTAGATGCCCTCAGCTTTGCCAACAAGTTCTGATTTGAAATATCATACATAGCAACATTTAACACGCATAAAATTAATTCAATTGATTTTACTATTAGTATATAATATATTTTATGGTTTACTACTTCATTGCTGTGTGTTTACTGACCGGAAACAAAACACGTAATGGTATTGTTAATGCCCTTGCGGGCTGTTGTATACCAAAATAAGAACATAGACAATTTGTAACACAACAATTTATTTATCTCAATCTCCAATAATCTCTACCTCAACACACGCACGTTCACCATAGTCTTTTTCCCAGTTGCGACGGCTACGCATCCAAGTTCCGAGTGGCCGAGGCCTCCAGCCCTCCAACCCTCCGCTCGGTGTCCCCCTCCCCGCCGGGGAGGGGTGGCTGCTCTGCCCCTTCCCGTTCCCGGTCGCCGGGTGGCGACGGGGCGCGCTCGCTGCTCCCTCTATCCGCGGTGCGGGTACTTCCTATCCCGCGACGCCGCCAACGGGATTTCCGTAGTGTCTGCTCCTACAGATACTACACGGGCCTTTCTGATTCTTTATGCCTTCGGGCCTTTTGAATACTTTACGGTCCGCTCTAATACCAACACAACACATACATTTTTATGAAGTCGATTTATTATAGTTCAGATGCAAGCAAATACTATAAATAAATGGCATAATGCTCAAATAAGTAAAATAACTCGTTATAAACCTAATTTTGCTTCATTGAAATGAACTGCAATTTTGGAATGTTCCCGCGAATTTATAATTGCCATCAGTCACGTACATTCAACTGTTACGTATCACATTTTATAGAGACATATTATTGAGTAGCAGTACGAGTAGCAGTAATAAGATATATAAGGCACATAGGGTAACATCCTCGAAATGTTATTTTTTCGAGTTATTAAAAATATTCGGAATTACTTTTAGCAATAGAGGCAAATAACCTGAAAGTACCGTTTCATCAGCGTAATTTGAACTGTTATATAACTCTTAAATACATCATAAACATTTTCGTATATTTCTCGACATTTTACATGAAACAACTGTCCGTAGTTTTGTTAGCTTTTGCGAGAATTTCCGCAGGAACTTCACAATATTCTTTCATTTTGTACGAAAAAATCAGTCCAGCAACGATTATGCAATAGTAATTAGATGCAAACTGTTTTGTTTATCTGACGTCATATTGATAAATGACTATTGCAATGCGACCTTTCACTTTAGTCTCAAGAAATATAAAATGTTTCGAATTCTTGTTTGATTCAGCAACGAACAAGTAAAACATAAAGTTGTGTATGCACCACGGGCGTTACTAGATGTTTTTGCCCCTCAAGCGACTTCCAAACCCGAGGGACTCTGGCCCTTGGGGCAGAGTCGCCCTTGGGGCAAAAACATCTACTTGATACATAAATAACTATTTTAAAACGCCGCGCGCGAAACAGGGCTTCTTGTGCTTGTCTTTCGTGTGGGAAACTACTATTTTTTTCACAGTGTGCGAAACATCGCGAGGCGTGTGCGAAATATCTGTAACGATTCGCAATTGTCTGTCGTCTTGACTACCTCTTTGTTTATTATTTACAAACAGTAGTGTTACGACACTGACTGGAAACCATTTACTTTTGAACAAGGAAGGTAAAATAAAATGTATATTCCTTTACTTGAGGCATTGCGTTTCGCTCACGGCGTGTTAAAAAATAGAATACGCAACACGGGCGCGAGGTGATTCCCGCACTCGTCTTTTTGTCGTCCTCGCTACTCTTGGACGACAAACTCGACTCGTGCCTGAATCACCTGTTTCACGCGCTTGTTACGTAACTTCTATTTACTCATTGTAAATGAGAGTGTTGTTGCAAGCGTTAAGTAATTACTTAGGGAGGTTTAATCCTACTTTACTGATGCGTTACGAAGGGGAAAAGGGGTATTCAAAATACTAGAAATTTGCATTACGTAATTTATGTAAGGTCACAAAGAAGATTTTGAAACGAGACGGGTTTTGATAGTTTTAAGCATTTAAAACGCTTTTTTGGTGGGCTTACGGAACCTACACAGGTGATTATAGTTATTAGGATATAAGTAAAGCATTTGATTGCAATTAGAAATTGAAAAATTGCCAAACGAGGACTTTAGGCCGAGTGAATACAGTTTTGATTCAGAAATAGAAAGAGCAGCAAATGCTGCTAAGAAACATTGTTACCCAACAAATCAAGAAAGCAATATGAGAGTGATTACTTAAAGATTGGTGAAAAACGTTCATTGCATATTGGAAAACGTTTTGATTGCTTACTTTTTTGGCAAGTCTGAGATGGAGAAACCAAGTTGTCTTTGGATCTATTATTATTATTACTATTATACATTGTTTTTCTCGGTATTCGCCGGATTTTTATTTGACTTTTTGTCGGGTTAATAACCAAGACACAGGTCAATTCATGTTTCGTCGCAATTTAGGAATTTTCGAAAAATCCTGCATGTGTTTAAGATGATCGATTTTTGCATAATTTTATAGGTATATTTTGGTATTTGAATAAGTTCCAGATTTTTATGAATGTTATTTGGTATAACTCCTGTACACGAAATGGCCAGAGGAACAATATGAACTTTTTGGAGATGCCATAGTGCCTTGACTTCAGCTGCTAGTTCTGTACACTTTGTTATTTTTTCTGCATGTGCTGTTTGAAGATTAGCTGTTTGTGGAACAGTTATGTCAATCAGGAAGCCAATCTTTTGCTGTTTATCTACAAAAGTTATGTCTGGTCTATTATGGTGAATAGTTTTATCTGTAATAATTTCTCTGTCATAGTACAACTTAAAGTTTGAATTTTCAAGTACAGTATCGGGAACATATTTGTAATATGGGCAGGACATTTCTTGTAGGTTGGATTTCGCTTCCAGTTTCTGGTGAATAATATTTGCAACTTGATTGTGCCCATAGGTGTAATCTGTATGAGCCATTAATTTGCATCCTGATGTGATGTGCTGTATGCTCTCAACTGTTGTATGGCATTTTCTACATTTGTCATCTATTGTTTGTTTGAGGATATGCTTCCTGTAACTTTTAGTGTTGATCACTTGATCCTGTATGGTGACCATGAACCCTGCTGTTTCGCCAAAGAGATTACCGTATTTTAGCCAAGTGTTTGAGACTTTTGAGTCTACATGAGGTTGCTTGAGATCCTTTGCATGGCGTCCATGGAGTTCCTTTCTTGACCACATGTCTATTTTGCAGTTATTGTCTGTAACCCGCGATGAAATGTCCAGCTGTTTGTTGTTAAGATTAAGAGGGGTTAATTTAGTATCTGCTTCAACTATTTCAGCGTGTAGTTCTGAGGTCGCCTGTTTCTCGTAATAAAAGTTCCTTAATGAATGGATTTGTCTGTAGCACAAGTTCTTTAGATCTATTAGGCCTCTTCCTCCCTCATTTCGTAGGAGTGTCACTCGTTCTATTGCGCTATTTGGATGGTGATGTCTGAATTTTGTCAAAATTGTGCGGGTAAGTCTCTGGATGTCTTCGAGGTGTGTCGCTCCACGGTATAATTCCAAATGAGTATGTATATACTGGTACTGCAAATGTGTTGATTGCTTTTATCATAACCTGTTAATTTGGTTTTCAGGAGTGCAGTGATTCTTGATTTGTACAGTTTTGTTAGAGATTGTTCGATTGCCTTGTTGTCTGTGATTGCTGCTTGATCGAATCCTAAATACTTATATATTTCTTCATCGCCCATTGCCTGTATTGTCGTTTGATCACTGAGTGTGCTGTCTATCTTCTGTAACTTTCCAGTTTTGTGTACGTGAAGAGTCCTGCATTTGTCAATACCAAAACTCATATGAATGTCTTCAGAAAAAGTTCATGTTATTTCAAGGAGATATTGAAGCTGTCTGTCTGTTGAACTGTAAAGTTTAATGTCATCCATATACATCAGATGTGATATGATGTGGATAGTCTTCTTATTTTTACGACTTTGGAATTATTATTATTATTATTATTATTATTATTATTATTATTATTATTATCTTTAATATAAAGAGTTCAATATCACTTAATGACAACATTGATATCAGTAAGATTTCACAGTTATTCGCGTTTTTAAAGAGGATGAGTGAAGAATACAAGAGAAAGAAGTCCAACATATTGTTAAAAGAAGAGTGGCTAAGTACTCCCTTACTTTACCGCCCCGTAATGAAGTAATTAACACACTAGGGCGGTATAGTACTTCATTAAGAAACTGATTATAATGGCATAATGTTTGATTATACCTAACCAAAGTAGATAAACTAATTAATCGTTCCTTCTCGGCAGAGAATACCGACTGACACTATTTTTAGCCTAATCAAAATAGAAGATTCTGGAGGGACTTTAGAAAAACGTGATTTTTAGGAAAACCGAGAGCCTACAGAAGTGAAAAGCTGTGAACCTGTGTAATGTGTTTCCGACATAACATGAATATTTACGACACATCAGATTGCCTATAATTAAATCTAATTTCGTAATGGATCACAACAATTTAAAACACGTAGTTTTTCCAATTAAAAAAAATGTTGCGTTTCAATTGACGCAACGCGTCTTCAAGCCCCTTAGGGATCACTCTGCGCTCGGGAGTAATATCCTCCGATAACTAGTGCGCTTAGGGGTCCTGCTCCATTAATTGTATATGTTTTATATGGTACGTCTCGTCGAAGTCAGTCGTCAAGAGGACCGCCAGGTAGCATTTCCGCGTACGCGCCTTCTACCACGCGCTCCTGCGTCAAAGAGCGGCCAGGAATTAGTGCAGTGAAGGAATTAGGGTAGGGATAAGGTTTAGGACACTTCACAGGAGTTGGATTAGCCCTTGCAAGGCACCCAAACGCGTTTTGTTGGAACAAATTTCACATGTGATTTGACGGGAATAGACGGGAATCGAACCCGGACCTCCTTAGTGACAGGCAGACGATTTCGTTCTTAGCCACGAGATGACACAACACATTTTTTCATTTAACTTTTTATGTTCTAGGATAGAGCCAGGTAAGGTATTTTAAAATTTATTTTTATTATGAACTTCATTGTACAAATAAAAAAAATACTCGGAGGAGGAGCAAATCTCAGGTAGTATTTCCAGTACGCATTTCCTATATATCAGGGGATTGATGGAAAGCAAAATGTCACTTAGATATACTCTTCAATTCTTTGGCATATAGCCGTCTGACAATAGTCGCACTAAATGTTCATTCTTCTTTGTTTTCTGCCGCGGTCTGCTGAGAGTTTGTAAGATTTGATGACCTTGCAGGGAAATGAGCAATTGAGTGTTCTCCTTCGTCCTAAACAAAATAATCGTCACCCCCTAACTTACTACATAAGCATTCCCATTTTTGTCTACGTCATATCCTTCCAACCTCCATCAATTTCAAACAGTCAAAAATAAATTACTCTGGATAATAATCAAAGAACCCCGATTTGCACTCGATTCACTAATCTCCAGAATTCTCTGGATCCTAACAATGGACTCATTCATTCATCCACTAAGCTCTGCCTTATTTGGCTGACTCCCATCTTTCCCAAATACTTCATCTGTTTCAAAAGCAAGAATCTCCTCATCCTTCTTTAGAATCCACAACACTACTTGACAAAACATAGACCACGTGACCTGACAACAGCTCTCTCTTCAACATTTATTTCCCTCAACAACACTACCTTCTCTTGAGTTTTTTCCTATTTTCCTTAACTACTAATATAAAATTCCATTTCATCCTTTTACGATACGAGCGATGTACGAGCGAGTATCGTAAACTTCATACAAGTGTATTATTAATATCCATTACATCGAGTTTCATACGGTACTTTTTTTAACACTATAAGTTAAACTTTTAATTGAATCGTTTCGTGGCCTTTGACGTGCAGGATTCCACCAAGGCCACCTAGCGGACAGCTACACTACTTGCCGCAGGTGGCTTTGGTTTACCATTGCGAGAGAATGCAAAACGTGCTCTTACAATAACTCCGAGGTCACCATTTTCTGAAGGTGCCAACTCCTCCTCTGATTCACTAAACATTTCAAACTAAAGAATTGGCAGGTTTTAAAGGACAAACACACGGTAGCAACATGTAACACACAATAACTTGCGTTCTGATCTTAACGTCAGTCAAATGTTTTTTCTACCACTACCTCTACCCCTGCGCTAGTCAAATAAGATCAAAGTGAAATTACGATCCAATTTATTTTATATAATATTCCACACACAAATTACTTATAATAAAAGAAATTAAAACTGATGAACATAATATATCATTAAATGTAATTTTAATGAACACAATCGAACAAAACATTACTAGAACGATTCTCAAAGATTACTGAAGTCTCAGTACTTGGTTTGTAAACTTCTCTGTGAATGAACAAGAACCTGTATCATAATGAAATCTGTATTGAAATGAGTATCATTATGCAACGGGTTGGAGCCATAAAACGACAGAATTATACAATGGAAGTAGAAAAAATAACTTGCGTTCTGATCTCAATGCCAGTCAAATATTACCACTACCACTACGCTAGTCAAATAGGATCAAAGTGAAATTACGATCCAACTTACTTTAAATAATATTCCACATAAAAATTACTGATAAAAATAAATTTAAACTGATAAACATAATATAATATTAAATGCAATGTTAATGTACGCAATCGAAGAATACATTTACTAGAATAATTCTCAACGATTAATGAAGTATCAATACTTGGTTTGTAAGCTTCTCTGTGATTGGTCAAGAACCTGTATCATAATGAAATCTGTATCGTAATGAGTATCATTATGCAATGCGTTGCAGGAATCAAATGATAGCATTATACAATGGGAGTAGAAAAAAAAAAGTGTCCTAGAACGTTCGCTGATGCGATTTGATGGAGATTGTTAAACATTTCATACACAATGTATTAATTTGACTGTGAAATTTCTCTGTCAAAGCACAAAAGTCTTAGTGAAATCGAAAGGTACAGGGGTAAAAAACATTATTGTAAATATCTTGCATTTATGTGTCAAATTCGGCCGACCTGGATGGCCGAGGTGGCTAAGAGCGAGTACCGACTCCGCGCTTAGGGTCGCGGGTTCGAGTCCCGCCTTGGGCATGGCTGTGCGTCCCTTGACTTTGTGTGTGTTGTCGCGGAGGGTCTCGCGTTCTGCTGACCCCAGTTCAGAGGAGCCCGCAAGACTGTTTGTCTAGTGTATGGTCGAATATGCATCCCTTCGGGACGTAAAGGGCATCCGGCTGTCCGCTGGATAATAGCCCTAGGAAGGAAAATGTGTCAAATTCGAACACATTCATTGCCATTATAAAACCAGGGATGGTGTTTACAGACATTTAAAACCCCGCATGAAACCCAGCTAGTCATGAACACTATTGAAAAATGATTTATAATCATTTTTTAAAAATGATATCTAGAATACTAATCCAATCATATTTTTAAAATGTTATTGTAAAATGTAAACTTTATTGGTACATAATGGATACTTTGGTGCAAAACGATGGAAAATACTTAAGTGGGCCGTGACTTTATTCATTGTAGAAAATTGTAATTTCCGTAATATGTAGAACATACATCCAGTTTATAAGTTTAGGTTATTTCGTTTCATTCATTTATGAATTTCGCCATGAAATTATTTTTTTCTTAAAATGGGCAACAATCATGTGCTTTTTGCAAAATGAACATGTTCCACATTCATTCCTAAAAGATTACACGGCCATGCATATTTCACGAAATAAACATTTGCATGCTTCTTTCGTGAAATCGGCATCCACCGTGCCCATTTCACGAAATGAAAGTTTTGCTTATTTTGCAAAGTAGGCTTTTCAAAACATATGTATCATGAGCCAGAGAATTAATATTACAAGAAGTGTTACGAAGAATCTCCGCTACAAGAATGGTTAATTTACGAAGATCACTACTACAAGCACTTCAACTCGCCAGTGGGCATAAAGCAACATGAGTAATGTATTTAAATGAAGATGTACTTGAATACTATCTGGAAAATAAAATAAGCACGTCGTTGGACCGCCTGATTCTACATTTAAAGTAAGTTATATTTATGACCATTTTTTAAAGAAGCTTTTTAAGATCAGAAGTAATCTGATAACACTGACACAAAGACATCAAACATAATATACAGGGTTATGAAGCAAGGAAACCAAATCAAATAGCATGTTGAAAAATGTTATCATTTTATCGCAAATCAACATGGCATGCAGAATATCTCTACCTATACCTATCATATGTGAATGGTCATTGCAATCAGAAACACTTCCCAAAAGAGAAAAGTTTAGAAATTTTTTTCCTGGAGCAAAAATATATATTAATATCAAACTGGTAAATTTTCAGACACATACGAATATACACTAAATTTGCAGAAAATGATTCCAAAATTCGTGGGGTCCACTTGCATCATACCGTATGTGGAGGGTGAGCGTGGAGATCACCTAAAAAATAAACTACTTAAATGCTTGTTAAAGAGAGAAAAAAGCATTTTGTTAATTATTTCTCTATTATGTAATTTATATAGTACAATAATGTCATTGTGTATATTTTTATTAAACTTAGAAGTAATTTTATTATAGTTCTTTTACACAT
The DNA here is from genome assembly GCA_011170035.1 of Teleogryllus occipitalis. Taxonomy (NCBI): domain Eukaryota; kingdom Metazoa; phylum Arthropoda; class Insecta; order Orthoptera; family Gryllidae; genus Teleogryllus; species Teleogryllus occipitalis. The sequence goes on along the minus strand of BLKR01015260.1, from coordinate 32,658 downwards.
TACACAAGTTTTCACACACCGCAATCAAATTGAAGGCAACGCTCAATCAAGTTCCACATTTAAATTGGGAGGAGGGACAAAAAGAATGACGGGCAGGGCAAGAATGGAGAGCAAGAGAATAGTAGAAAGAGGAAGACAAGAAGGTGAAAAGAGAAGCAGAGAAACAAGGAAGTGCGGAGGGGGAAAAGGTCAAGAGGGTGAAGTTCTAATATTCTTTCGTTTTTACTTTCTCGTTACTGCTTACGCAGATGATAGCGACTTATGTAATGCTGCAGGTAAAACATCGAATTTTCGAAAATCTTATTGCCTGGACCTGCAGATAAATCCAGGTGTTAAAATTAGAAAAAGATTCTCTAACACTGGGTTAGCCAGAATCTGTGTTTTGTGGGTCCTTGATACCGAAAAATCGATTGCCGAAGAAACGTCTGTCCATATGCTTGTCTGTGAACAACGCTAGCGGCGAAACTGTGCAGCCGATTTTCTCCAAAATTGATATTTCCCAATTGATCTGGCTGATGTCGCGGCCCCTTGAATTTTAAACCGATATTTTAATTTAGGGGGTTCTTTACATGAAGCCCCAGGACGTTTTCCAAATTTTCAAAAAAATGGTTCCATCGTTTTTTATTAAATTTGGTAATTGGATAGTGATGGACGTTTAAGAACACGGTGCAGGTCTCATTTTTCTCTCTGTCTGTGAACATCTCTAGCGCCAAAACCATACGTAGGATTTTTTCCAAGCAGGATGTTTCCCAGCCGATAAGGCTTGACTCGAAGCGCTGAGATTTTTTAAACACATTCTTTAAAATTTGGGGGGACTTTACATGATGCCTCAGGGACATTTTCAAAATTTTCTCAAAAATGGCTCTAATTTTTCATTAGATTTTTTAAATAATAGAGCAAAAACACTTCTAAAGATGCCATAGTCCATTTTCACTGTTAATTCTGAATTTTCGAATATTCTCTTCAAAATTATAAACTTTTTGTAATAATATAAATTTGAATTTTTTCAGCTTATTCCCACTGTTACAAAATTGAAGATGGAGATATTTCCGTCGAATGAAATTTTTTCACCGTAATTAATTCTTTCATTAAGGTCGTGTACATTTGTTTGTTAATTTTAGTAGATTTTGCGCAATTATGCGTACAATATGTGCAATTTAAAAAAAATACAAAAACCAGATTTCCTTGAAAACGGCTCCAAATTTTTTCTTTAAAATTTTGGTAGGGATGTAATGCAATATATTTTGTAGGATGACATGAACGCCGTATTAATCTATTCTTTTGTCATTTCAAAAGTTACAAAAATGTGATTTTTTGACTTGTTTCTCACGTCGTTAATATTTACAATTATGATGATTAGTTTAGCGTATTGCAACCGTTCAGCCGATTTTCTCCAAATTTGATATTCCCCAATTGATCTGATGTTACATCTCCTTGAATTTGAAATCAATATTCTAATTCTGGGGGCTTTGCATGAAACCCACTGGGAAATTTTCGAAATTTTCAAAATAATCGGTGGATCTTTTGTGATTAAATTTTGTTGTTGGATAGTGTGAAAGAAGTTTAAGAGTGGTGCAGGTCTCTATTTGGTTGAAAACTGATTTTTCAAAAATTGCTAAAATTAAAAATTGTTTCGGCGTCTTCCTACAACTATAATTATGAAGTTAGAGATTTTCTCTTAACGAAATATGTTACTTAAAAATAGATTTTGAAATAAGATCATGTACAATTTTTCGAAAATTTGTGTACTTTTCGCGTAATTTCACGCGAAATTACATTAAGTTCATGCTGTTTTAACACAACTAGTTTGATTATTTCTTTTAACCAATAAATATTCAAAAGTTTAGTGCAAAAATAGCTATTAACATACCTAGAAATGTTAGGAGTGTTATTATTGCCGAGTCCAAAAGTTAAAAATCAAGGCGGAGCGTAGCGGAAGCGAGATTTTTAATTTGTACGAGGCAGTAATAACACTGTAACATTTCGTGGTATGTTCAGCATTTTATCGGTCACCATAAAATCTCACGAATTATGCGAAAATTTATGGCATTACAGCGGTAGTAAACACATGAATTCTGTTGCTGCGGCACAATAATCGATATTGTTAGATGCTGCTTGCGATGTATCTATTTCAACAATACATTCGTCTACTGCGGCTCGAGGAACATGGACGTGGGAAATTCGTCTCTACCGCAAGAAATTTTAGATGTCGCTGCGGAAGACACAAGGGATTTAATCTCTGAAAAATCCAAAGGACAATCCGAAAAGGCATACCAAGAATTCAAAGCTTGGCAATTACAAAATTACGTAGACATGTTTACACAAGATGTAATGCTTGCGTATTTTAAGAACTCGGTAAGCTAATTTACATTTAATCATTTTATAAAGACAAACCTCTGCCTTACGTTTTGTTTTACAAAGTCACAGGCACACAAGACAACCTCATTATGGGTTTGTTATTCAATGCTGAGATGCACAATAGGTATAAATGAAAATGTGAACTTGAAAACATTCCACAAGCTGCATGCATTCTTAAAGAGAGTGAACGTTGGTGTGCAAACAAAAAAAAGCAAATTATGATATCAATGATGTAAGGAGAGAAGGTTCAATTCTGATAGTAAATTAATGATTCGAAAAATCATAATACAGAGTTTTTTCCAATAGTTCCAGACGGCCTCGTAAACAATTTGAAAACAATCAGGAAATATATGGATTTGCGCCCAAAACACATAGACCACGATAAATTCTTTTTTTACAACCGTGAAAAAAGTAGCATACAGAACGTTGATATTCACAAGATTGCTGGAGTGCCAAAAATTATAGCCGCCTATCTTGGTCTCCCAGTACCCGAACACGGGCCATTCTTTGAGAAGAACTTCGGTTACGGCATTGGCCGATTCAGGAACTTCGGTTACAGATTTGAAACGTTTTGGTGGGTGGTGGAGCTCTACCGTAGCCGAATACATAGTTGAAGAGTCCGTAGTAAATAAGATCAAAATGGTGAAAAAAAACCTATCGGCGAGGAAGGTGACGCGTCGACCTCACCTCCTCACCATATCGTCAGTAAATATTACTGGAGATGAATTTATGTCGTGGAATGTCATGAAAATAATGCTAATTTACCAAATATTTATTTTTCTAACTGCACAATTAATAATATTACAATTAATAATGAGCATCTCCTAAAATAATAAGTAACTTTTATTCCTTTTTGTCTTGTAAATTGCCATTTTGTTTTTTCGTAACAAAGTTGGCTTGCGTTGAATCAGTGGTTGTTGATTTACGTTGCTAAGGATCTTAAAACCCGTTGCTAAGGATGTTAAATTTCTTAACATACAGGTAGGTACAAGTGACCTAACAAACCTGAAGGGTTACATGTTAACAGGGGTTTAAGACGAATGTGACCGATAAAGTATCAAAATTTGGTATTTACATCAGTTTTTAAAATTCTTGTTTATTTTCAATTGGGAGTGCGTGATTTAAATTTTAATATAATCCCAATTTGAATGTGCGAGGTCTCAGTTTGAATGTACTTGATCTAATTTGTGAAACGCTGAGTTACAAATTAATCGGGATGAGTCACAATATTAAAGTGTCTTAATTCGAATGTACATGATCTTCCTTTGAATGGTGTGAGTATGAATACTTATTTGTGCCAACCTTCAATGCGTTAGGTTTATAATGGAATACACTTAGTCTCAATTCGAATTAATTAATTAACATTTATTCGTATTAAATGTGCTGGTTTCTATTTAAATGTGCTTCATTTCACTTTGAATGTTCTTAGTCTCAATTTGAATATGCTTGGTTTCAATTTTAAAGTTATTGCTCTATTTTAAATGCTTATGAATGTCCTTCAAACTGTTTGGCCTATATTTGCACACGTTTGGTCTCAATTTGAAATCGAGAAACTGACCGACAGAGGGGCATCAGGGAGCTCAAGGTATTAAGTGATGTCACTGAAGTGCCTCTGACCGACTCCCGACAGTGGCAGGATTTTCGTCACTAGCTACGCAGTTAGGTCGAATTCAGCCTATGTCTGGAGGAGAATTCTAGCGGTCGGCTGTTCTGATGGATTGTTTTCCGTGGTTTCTTCGATCAATACAAGGCGAAAGCTCAAGCAGTACCCTAACAAACGGGCCACGGACCCCGCGCGATCTTTCCTACTTCTTCCTTGTTCTATCCTCACCCCTTACATACAGATACACTAACACGCACCACACTACCATACATGCTGAGAGCTGGTCGGAAGTTTAGAGCTTGTCTCGGCTGGGGAGGTGTAATGCTGGTGGGAGATATCTGGTGGGGAAACCTCGCTAGCCGAAGGTGGGTAGGCGCCGGTTCTCGCCCTCAAGCGGGGGAAAAGTCACAGCGCCCTTGTGAGGATAAATATGCACAACACTTACAGGAAATTGGCAGAAAAATTACTAATTAATCCGGAATTACTAATCAAAAAACCGACGGAAAAGGAGGGACGCGTCGGCTTGAGTGAAAGTCTAGTGAAAACCGAATGGCTTGTGGCTGCGTGGCGTCAGATCTGCGCTCGCAGCTCGGCGACTATCCTTGCATTTGTGCAGCCCTGGTCCCATATGCGGTCTGCTTGCGAAGGGGTGCCAACGTTGACGCGTCCGGAATCGCTAACAATGAATGGCCGAGAAGGGCGTGCAGAGCAGTGCTAAGCTAAGCTAAGCTAAGCTAAGCGCGTGCGCGTGTGGGTTGCAGCGATGGCCGAGGCGCTGGGCGGCGCGTTCCGCTGCATCGCCCAGTCCGTGTCGCAGATGCAGGAGGCCATGTGGGCCATGAACCAGAAGATGGAGCGCACCAACGACGCCGTGTGCTGCATGGCGCAGCGGCTCAAAGCGCAGGGGCGCACCGTGTGCAGGCTCGACCGCCGCATGAACCACCTGGAGTGCGGCTCCTACGGCCTGCAGCCGCAGCCGCAGCAGCAGCCGCCCCAACCGGACCACTTCTTCCCCTGCGGCAAGGACGACTTGGCGGCGGCGGCCGGCGGCGGCTTCTGTTGCCCCGTGGGCGGCGGAAGAGGAGGAAGCTTCTGTGGCGGCCCGCCCCTCCCGAGGACCACCTCCTGCACCGTGGCCGCCTACCAGGTGGGGGCTTCCTCAGCGGTCGCGGTGCGGACCAGAGCAACAATGAACCTTTGAATAGGTTTGACGATATAGACTTTCACACCACAAATTAACTACACGATTCCAAATATTTTATCCAACATATTTCATACGGACATTGTAATTACTAAGGAAATATACCTTCGAATAATATACATTTGAAAAAATCAAATACACGATAAAAAAGAGTCACGAAGTTCATGTTTATTACCTTATTTATTCATCAAATTTATGATCAGTTGTGATAACTTTATCAACTTACATGCATATAAGTGCAATGGGTACGATGGCAGAGGAAAATGCAACGAAAATTGTTAAAAATTTCGCTGTTAGACAAAATACCGCCTATTGAAATCAGAAAAAAACAAACAAAAATTAAGGATATAGTACAGCAAGCCAAAACGAGCAAATGGCATTGGGGAGCACACATCATAAGAGAAGCCCAACAACTATTGGCATATACAACAACCTGGGACCGGGCTGGCCGGGGCGGGCGTGAAGCGTGTCTGAAGCGGGGCCTCAGGGTGGTCGGGGCGGGCGTCAGGCGTGTCTGATGCGAGCCAATGAGTGGCCGGTCGGGCGTGAAGCGTGTGGGAAGCGGGGCCGAAGTGTCCGAGGCGTTTGTGAAGCGTGTGTGAAGCGGTGCTGAAGGGTGGCTGGGGCGAGCGTGAGGCGTGTCATGCGGGCAAATGGGTGGCCGGGCGGGCGTAAAGCGTGTGTGAAGCGGGGCCGAATGGTGGTCGAGGTGGGTGTGAATCGTGTCTCTAGCGGCGCCGAAGGGTGGTCGGAGCGGGTGTGAAGGGTGTCTGAAGCGGGCCGAAGGGTGGTGGTGCGGGCGTGAACCGCGTCTGAAGGGGTTTCGGAGGGAGGCGGTGGCGGGGGGTGGTCGGGGCGAGCGTGAAGCGGGCGTGCGCGTGCGCAGGTGGCGTGCTCGGCTTCCTCGTCGTCGTTCGGGGGCGGGGCGCTGTCGATGCTGCCGCAGCGCTCGCTCTCGTGCACGGCGTGCGGCGGCGGCGGCGGCATGGGCCCGCCCACGTGTCGCTGCACGTGCGTCGCCACGCTCGGCCCCGACGCCGGCCCGCGCCTGCTCAAGGCCGTGCAGCGCGGAAAGGTGCGCCAAACGACGTTTCCTTCTTACTTTCTCTCCTACAGCATACTACTGTCTGTTTTACCCTTATGTGTAACTTATGTGAATAACGTAATTCTTGAGCCAAATCAGCGATTTCGACAAACTTGTTTTGTGGGTCTCTGATTGCGAAAAGAAATGGATTATTCTTGTTGCTGTTTGTGGTAAATAACATTCTCTAATTTATTGTGTATTGAGAATCTCTGTTTTGTGAATCTAGAAAATGGTTTAAGGCAAAAATTTTGTCTCCCCGTGTTTCAACAACGCTAGCGACCAAACAGTACGCAGGAAAAAATAATTCGTGAGAGATAATATTGCTTATTAATAGGATTTTTTATTAGTGTAACGTTTACTTATCTTCTTCTGAATTAATTGGAATCATCACTTGGATTCTCAGTTGTATTTATTGTCATTCACTGCGATTTCCACTATCGCGTCTTTTTTCCAGTAATCTTCTAGTTTCTTAACGTGGTATAAAATAGCAGATAAAAGTACACGGCACAGTAAGGAACAGCGAAAACGTGAGAATTGAATTCATTCGGAAGCAACGGCAGGCAGACCTGATAGTCTTGTCGCGCCGTTCGGAGTGAGACCAAGGTTTTGACCAGTCTGCGCCGAGTCGCACTGGTTGAGCTCTAGGGAGCTCAGATGTCAAGAAAGACGCTTTGGAGACGCGGTCAGCAATTATTTTGCATGAACATTAAAAGCCCTGCGTTTGTTTTAGCACTAAAATACCGATCGACCCAAGGGAGTTGAAGCAGCACGGTTGCATTTTCAACTAGTTACTGTGCCACGTAAAAAAAAAAAAAAAAACAAAAAAAAAAACGCTTTTCAAAATATATTTACTTATCACACTAACAAGTTCATTTCAGATCAAGTCATTTCCAATCAAAGTCGTGTCATAAATGAAACGTTAAAAACTAAAGAATCCCACGGAACATTTTTCAGTAACTGGTATAGGCAGGGGAGGGGGTAGTGAGAGTGAAGGAATATGTTACAGTTCCAAGGCGAACATCTTTGATGCCAAAATAATGCGTGTGTAAAAATAATGGAACGTGTAAAATATTAAATAAAAGTTAAAGTTTTATAAATGAAAGGTTAGAAGAAGAAGAACAAGGTTAGAAATTAGAAGAAGAAGAAGAACAAAGAGAAATAGAAGGAGAGAAGAAGAGACAGAAATTGGAGAAATAGAAGAAGAAAGAGAAAGTGGATGATACGCAGAAGAAATGCGAAAGAAGAGAAAAGGAATAAGAGAAAAATAAGAATAAGAAAGAAGAGAAGAGATAAGAGAAGAGAGATGAAAAAAGTAGAGAGAAGAAGGAAGAGGAGAACGAGAAGAAGGGAAGAACGAGAAGACGAAAGAGGAGAACGAGAAGAAGGGAAGAACGAGAAGAAGAAGAGAAGAACTAGAGGAAGAAGAGAACGAGAAGAAAAAGAAGAAGAAGACGAAAGGGGGGAACGAGAAGAAGAAGAAGAAGAAGAAGAAGAAGAGGAGAACAAGAAGAAGAGGGAAACGAGAAGAAGAAAGCGGAGAATGAGGAGAAGAAGAAGAAGAAGAAGAAGAAGGAAGAGAAGAAAAAGAACAGAAAAAAGAAAGAGAAGATACAAGAGGAGAAAGAGAAGAAAGAGGAGAATGAGAAGAAGAAGAAGAAGAAGAGGAGGAGAACGAGAACAAGAGGAGAATGAGAAGAAGAGGAAAACGAGAAGAAAGCGGAGAATGAGAAGAAGAAGAAGAAGAAGAAGAAGAAGAAAGAGGAGAAAGAGAAGAAAGAGGAAAAAGAGAAGAAAGAGGAGAGAGGAGAAAAATGACGAAGAAATAAGAAAGAGGAGTAAGCGGAGAAAGAGAAGATGGAAGAACATGATTGAAAGGCTTTTGACTCAGAGGAACGCAGTCAGTTGTGCATTCACGTAGTGAATCATATCATACCCGTTCTTTCTCGTATACGTACGGAGTACGTTATACGGAGTATGACAGAATAATACACGTAGTATAGAGAACATTGTGTAATGCTGCGGAAAATCAATTTCGAGATTTATACGGAAATACACGTTTTGGGGAACAAAAAAACTTTTTTTTTCAAAACGTCTATCGATCTGTCCGTTTGACCCTTCGTCGCACGGTGGTCTCAAATAAAAAAAAGGTGGCCAAAATTTAAAAACAAATTTCTCAATGCAGCTTAGTTCCACGCAATATTGTACAGAGGGACCCACTGCATATGATTACGAAAAGATTTCCGGCTATCTTTCCATATATACTTGGAATTCGAAGCCGACCGTCAGCTGTTCTGAACAATGTGACACGAGGTTTTATTACGAGCAGTTTAAACAATGTTTCTAAAGCGCATAACTTTTTTTGAAGTGTTGAAAATCAATTTTTTTGTATACCATCATTATAAACGACCCTTTTCGATACCCCGAAACGTGCATAATCCAATATTTTATCGCACGCTACATGACGTCATCGCCATTATTAAACGCGACATGACGTCATCACACATTCAGCCAATAGTAGCGAGAGAATCGTGGGGAGGTAGAAGAAGACGGAACAGCCGACCACCGTTTTCTCGCACGGATGTCAACAATGCCATCTTGAATTTGATTTCCAGAGGGCGTTGGATGTCAAGCACCCGAGACGTCAGAAGAAAGTTGTTTCGCGAAATTAAGTTTGATTCTCTTGTAAATTTATAATGCTGTTATACAAAAAAATAGCGTATGCAACTCGTTTATAATGTTGCTTTATTGTATTCGTACAAATTTGAAAACTCGCTCCTAACGTCGCTCGTTTTCAAAACATGTACTCATGCAATAAAGGTTAACATTATAAACTAATTGCATAAACTACTATTATAAAATGGACAATGTTTCTGGAGGTAGGAAAATTATTTGTGTATAATAATTTTTTATAATTTCATTTAATTACTTATTATAAATGGTGTAAAAAAAGTACATTGAAAAGTAGTATCTTTATACAAAGGCTTTTAGTAAATTATAAAAATCTTTTTTATCTTGAGAGATCTAGTTTTAAATATTTTTCTACAGCCTTCTATTTATATTATTCTTTAAAATAAAACGAAAATCAGGTGCATCTTCCTGCAACCTTGATTGTAAACCTTCTTATATTGTAGCTCTGCGTCCTGCACCGAAAATATCAGAATTGCATGACTTTTTTCAAGTTACCATAACTTGACAATTTTAAATCGAAAAATTGAAATTATTTTTTAAATTAAATAGAATTGATTGCACTTGTATATACATTACTTCAAAAATAAAAAAAACAATTTCATTTACTTTTACTTTCTTTATATATGTTATAATATTTTAGATTCTTATTAATATTTCAGGATCACAATCGGATAATAATAGATAGATAGATAGATAGATAGATAGATAGATAGATAGATAGATAGGTAGATAGATAGATAGATAGATAGATAGATATTATTCTGCAGATAGGTATATACAACCTGGTGGCAAAACTCTACAATTTACATATTACTAATATTAACTTTAAATTATTTAACAACGTAACTTTAAATTATTTAAAGACATAATAATAATAATAATAATAACAATAATAATAATAATAATTTGCTAACAATAATAGCCTTAACTACATTTTATGGTTGACCTGCACAGCTATTTGAAACTATTAAATACAAGATTACACGACTTTTTCATTACACTTCACTTCACTTTCACTTCACGTCACTTCACAACATTTGAAATTCACTTCTCTTTCTACTTCTATACTGCACTACACTGCACAACACTTCACCACACTTCAGTACAATACGACTTTGAATATAATTATATATTTAGAACAGGAACGCATTTAATAGTAATTAACACTATAATAATAGCAATAAAAATATCAATAATAATCAAATAATAACTGATATAATAATCCAACTTACTAAATTAATAAAGTTTACAAATACCATTAGTAAATTTATTTTTAAATCTTCGAACACCTAGAGGAAAGGGTTCCAAGGCTGTCGCAGTTAACTTATTCCAGTCCGTTATTGTTCTATTTTTAATGAAAATTTTCCAACATCTGTTCTCTGTGGCCTAAACTGAATTTAGTGCTTGTGATCCCCCCTACTAAAGTACGAAGGTCTACCCAATCGGATGTAGATATATTTCCAAGCTGGATAAACGGCATACGCTTTGTACAGGCAACAGAGTCTTGCCTTAACTCTCCTAATTTCTAGAGACTCCCATTCAACATCCTTCCTATTCCCTCGGAAAGTAAGTGTAAACGCTCTTCTCTGTACTCTATTCAAATATTCCTTTTGGGAATTTCTATAAGGGCCCCAACAAACAGCCCCGTTTTCCATTAATGGACGAACAAGAGATAAATAAGCTAATTCTCTCGCTTTCGCAGTACTCTTTTTTAGTATTCGCATAGTAAAATGCAAGGACCTACAGGCTTTCCCTACGACACAGTTTACCTGATTTTCCCAACTCAATTTGCTATAAAAAATTATCCCCAGGTACTTACAAGACACGACTCTTGGAATGTTTTCGTTGCCTAAACGGTATTGAGTTTCATTGTATTTGCGGCCCCTACCAAACGTGATGGTTTTGCTTTTCGAACTATTTATTGTCATGTCATTTTTTTTCGCCCAAGAATGTAATCTGTCTAGATCATCCTGCAAAATGTCCTCGTCTACATTTGATTGAATAACACGATATATTATAGTCATCTGCAACTAGCCGTACCTTTGAATATAAATTGTCTGGCAGGTCATTCACAAATGCGAGAAACAGGAGAGGTCCAATAACGCGTCCTTGAGGGATCCCTGAAGTTACTTTTGCTTGAGTCGAAAATTGTTGTCCAACTCGGACTTTCTGTTTCCTATCTCGAAGAAGCTCGTCAATCCACGCCACAACTCTGGGGTCAATACCCGATTGCATTAATTTATGAACCAATTTATCGTGTCGAACAACATCAAATGCCTTCGCGAAATCTATTATTACGGCGTCCACCCTCCCACTATTATCAACTTCATCAGCTATATCCTGAAACAATGATACTATCTGACTCTCGGAAGAGAAACCGTTCCTAAAACCATGCTGTCTCTGAAAAAGCAATTCTTTTCTTAGTTATCAAGTGCTCCATTAGATTACATACAACTGACGTGAGACGTACTGGTCTATAATTGGCTAATACAGTTCTATCACCACTCTTGAAAATCGGAACAACGGTAGCTACCAATCATCGGGCACGCTTGAATTGTTGATCGAAACCTGAAATAATCTTGTTAGATACGGTAATATTGCCTCTCCACCGAGTTTAATTATGTCAGTTGAAATGACATCTGGACCCCCCGACTTTCCATTTTTCATAGATTTAATTTGTTTTCGCAATGTGTTTACCTCTATATTAAACTGATTTGGCACAGCCTCCCTCGATCTCTGAGTGAGTTGAGATTTTGTTTTAAAAACGGAACTGAAGTAGACATTGAAAGCGTTTGCTTTTTCCCGATCATCTGTAAGTAAACTATTTTTGGTATCTTTAACGATAGGAATTTCTTCTTTATTTCCTCTTCTTCTGCAAACATATTTGTAAAAAATAATAAACTTCAATGTACGAGATTAGAATTATTTAATATAATTAAAGCACATTGGAGTTGTAATTTGGATATACAGCTGGATGTGTTCGAAAAAACATTTAACAGAGAAACATGCATTTCATGTGGAAATACATCCCAAGTGCAGGATCGAATTAAAAAAACTTTTCTGCTTGTTAAAATCAAAATTGCTCACGTGTAATAGAATTTTGAAAAAGTTCTTACAAAAAAATGAAACTTGGCTGCAAGGTTGTTGCATTGCTGTTAATGAAGATTCTAATGAAGAACAAATTGTGTGGGCAAATCTAAGACCCTCATCTCTACGAATTTTTCGCCCAATAAGACTGCAGTATCTTCGCGAAGATGTGCAAACTTCTCTTGAGGAGGAGCGTTATATTAAAAATCAAATTGATTCTCTCAAATCTTTAAAAATAGTTGTTAATGGCCTAGAAGTTTTGATTGACTATCAATTACATTTTACTATGATAGATGGAAAAGTAATTAATGCAGTAACTGACACGAAATCTGCAATGCGATGTTATTTATGCAATGCAACATCAAAGGAATTGAATAATTTTGACTTAATAAAGCAAAGAACAGTTGACCCTTTAAATTTAAGTTACGGATTATCGACATTACATGCTTGGATTCGGTTTTTCGAGTGCTAGTTGCATATTGGGTATAAGTTAGAAACAAAAACATGGCAAGCTCGCGGTGAAGCTAAAAAAACGTGTAGAAGAGCGAAAGAAGGTCATACAAAAAGGATTCAAAGAACAAATGGATTTAATAGTAGATCAACCTAAATCAGGGTTTGGAAACTCAAATTATCGAATCTGCAGTATTGCCCATTGGATTATTTTCCGAAGATGCTCAGGAGTCCCGGAACAAATATATTAAAAGAATTCGAGAAAAAGTTCCAGAAAGAACACTATGGAAGATGTCTTTCACGGGCTTCTGGTATCTTCGGATCCATACATTTCATGTTTGCGTAAATTACCCTCCAAAGTAAATAAAACCTTATCTGACAAAGCAACCGAGCTTCTCCAGGAATATGAAGCAGAATAAAAGTGTATAGTATTATTTTATTTGTATTTTAATTATCAGGACTTAAAAATATATTTCCCGAATAAACTGTAACAATATAGATGTATTGTAGAGAAAATAAGAGTGTTTTAATAAAATTGATCGCCATATTGGATCAGCCATGTTGTTTTTATTCAATATTTTATCAAATTATTAATTTGTGACCTGAATTATCCCCAAATACCAACTTTTGAAAGATTCGAATCATTTTTCAGCAAATATGTCCGCCATTTTGTTTTTTGAAATTTTACATTATATTCATAATCAGCATTTGCAAGAACCCTTATTTACAAGATTTCAGACAAATCGCTCTATACTTTCGTATTTTGGCCAGCTTTCCGGCATTTAAGACCAGTGTGCGTCGGCCTAAGAACACTAGTAGCGCCTAAACTATACGTAGATGTTTTTCTAAAATTGGATATTCCCTGGTCGACATGCCTCTACTCAAAGCTTTGTGATTTTGAAAACATTCTTTAAAATTTGAGGGTACATTTCATGAAGCCCCAGGAACATTTTCAAAACTTTCTCAAAAATGGCACCAAATTTTTGCTTTAAACTTTTGGTATGAATAGTGCTATTCTGAGAGGCTAGAGAGAGTCTGCGCCATTCTGTAGCACTACTACAGTATCTGTAGCGTATACGTGAGTCTAACATTTCAAAGCTTATTGCGCCAAAGCGCTATTGCCATACATTACTGTGCACATGGCACCACCTACATGGCAGATAAAGAACGAGAAGAAGAAAAACTTAATTATCAAAACATTAACAGATACTGACAGGCTAACGACACGTTTTGATGTCATGTTCATAACTTTAGGCAAAGCCGAACCTTATCGCAACCACGACTTTGTGTGTGTCAGATGAGCGGCAACGCGGACCTCTGCCTGTGAGAAAGTAAACAAATCCTCGCAAGCTGTTTGCTCCAGAGCAGGTCACATGATCTACGGGCATGTGGCGAGAGAACTGTCCAAGTCGCTTATAAGCTGCCGGTGATGTGGTTGGGTTGGTTGGTTGGTTAGTGATTCCGGGGGTCTCAACTGCTTCACTCACTTGTTCCGTAAGTGCAGTGCATGTTTTTTCTCGGGAGATGGCGGTTATCTTCCCCCGCTGAATGGCTAGATCCGGCGCTGACCTACGGTCGGCTGGCGGGATTTCTCTCTAACCAGGACTCTCCCACCAGCGGAACACCGCCCCAGCCGGGACAAGCTCTAAGCTCCCGACCGGTCTCCCGGAGTATATGGTACTGTAGTGCATCTTAATGTAAGTGTGTGTGTGTGAAACGGGAGAGGATAGGACAAGGAAGGGAAGGAATGATCGCGCGCGATCCGTGGCCCGTTTGTTAGCGTACTGCTCCGGCATTCGCCTGGTGTTGATAGGGGAAACCACGGAAAACTACCGATCAGAGCAGCCGGTCGCTAGAATTCTCCTCCAGACAGCGCCTGAATTCGACCTAGCTGAAAAGCAAGTGTCGAAAATCCTGCCGCCGTGGGGAGTGGGAACGTAGGAGCTCCCGGTCAGAGGCGCTGCAGTGACATCGGTCGCTGCACTGAGCTACCGCTCCCGATGTCTGTGGCGATGCGCGTGTGTGACGTGTGTGTGGGCGGCAGATGCGGCGCGTGCGGCGGCTGCTGGAGCTGGGCGCGGACGCCAACTTCGCCGCGGAGGGCCGCTGGACGCCGCTGCACTGCGCCGCCGCCCGCGCCCACGCGCCCGTGCTCTCCCTGCTGCTCAACAGGTTGCACTTGCAATAAATGTTACAAACTTCTAAGGCATACACGGGACGTCGAAGATTATTTATAGAACATGCGATGGAAAAATCTCATAAAACGTAGTTACATATGTGACATTTGATTATGTGACATTTGATCCTGATGAGTAGCTAACTCGTCGTGTGCCACTTAGCTCATTCCATTTTTTACGTGGCGGGACTCTTGTAATCAGGCCCGCTCTTCCGCCTGGCCACGCAAATTTTGCAACGCTTCTTTCAGCTCTAGCGGAGAGAGAAGGTTTTGCTAGGGTGGCGAAACAAATGATTTTAATTTAGCTCAGAGGTTTCTTTTAAGCTTGAGAATATTTTACATGCAGTAAATATACAACTCTACAGAAAATCTATATGGGACAGCCGGCCTTATTTACCATATAGGAGGAAGGATTTTTCGCCCTTAAAGCTCACGGCTTCGTTCGAATTTGAACTCATAAACTTGGGTACAACTACTCGCAAACGTGGGTAGCAACCGTTATACGGCATCGAACTCGCAAACTTGTCTTAACCCATTAACTACCATGATCCTCAATTGGCGACCTCAGGCCTTTTTAATTGTTGCCACATATTGTGTACCATGATTTGCGAATTTTATTTCTTCAGTAGTTGGAGATTTCCTAAACGAAATATTCTAAGCAAACATCCTAAGCAAATGTCGGCTTTCCTAAATGATAGATGTCGATTTATCCGTGATAGCTAGAGCATTGTATGCTCCTGGACAGGCTGTATTCATGATTTGCGTCGGTTCGTTCTAGTAGTGTACGCTCTAGTGACGTAACAATAGTTTAGAGTGAGTTGCACCATGAGTTGCACAGGCGTTTGATACTCAGGTCAGTATTGACCTGGGTTAAATATCACAAATGTAACTTCGTTATAAGATATTTCCCATCATATGTGCTTGGGAAAAAGTGATCGACTTCCACAACCCTGTATGTTCTAGACTTTTGTATTTTTATTCTCTCACTTTCCAGTTTTTCTTTGTATCTCTATGCTCACCTCCTAGCTGTCAGCCTTACCTTGCTTTTTTTTCTATTATATCCTGAGGGTCCACAAAAGGAACACGCACTACACGAGACATAAAAATAGGGCAGATGAATGGCAATGAACAATTGGTGTAATTGTTCTTAACGTTTCCAAACATTTCGGGAGGAGCCAGATAGTTTCTAGAGTAAATTCTCAAACATTTCTTAAACACTAATTATTGCAATTGTAAAATAGTCTGCGTAACATTTTTCTTTATTATTACACATGAAGGAAATTTCAAATATTTATGATGAATGAACCTATGCTTTTCTGGGCGAAACATTATCTTTCATTATCTCGCGATTTTATTTCTGTAGGGTACTGGAGAGCATCGTAAAGCATTAAAACATCTGCGTGGTAAGTCTTCGTCCGTTCATTGCCTCAAAATGAACGTTTTTATAATATTTTGTTCCTGAAAAAGAAATAAATTTCTCGAGATTTGTTTGGACCTTGATACACAGACCATGTATCACACCACTTGTTTCTTTCCCAAACACTTGGGATTGGCTGAGGTTTCTGTGTTCAACATATACGAGTTCTGACCGTTTTATTGCCTGGAAACAAAAGCTATGGAACCTTGTGATACAATAACTTATGTACTATAGAAGATTTGATTCTTTTTTAATTACCTGTGCCTTAAATTATGAAATCCGAAAAGTGGCTTATTAGTATTAAAATCCATAGATTACGAAACAACACAAAAACAACACAGCATTAACGCACACAGGCACTACTAGGCAACAGAATCATTCAAGAACACTTTGTAAGGAAACATGTCACTCGACTCCTCAGACAAGACTTCGGCGAAAGTGTTAGGATAAGTGGATACTAACTGGCTATATTGCTCAACCGCAGTTGCAATTTTATGTACTAAGTGATGATCCAAGTAAAGAAGCAATACGTCAATTTGACAACACGAAGTCACAAATAAACGCTTACCCCCATTCATTTGTCCATTTCTCTGTCTTTAACAATAATAGAGAGTTTATACAGATTGTGGGGTAAAACGTCAGTGAAGAGTCAATCATGTGATATGATCTTGTGAAGTGTATTTGACTGTTGGAACATCGTGAAGTTCTAAATGGAAGTAGTCCTGAAGGGTATAAATGGATTTTTCCCATCTGTGGTTGCAGTATGCTCTTATCGCGAAATTCCATATCATCTTGATTCTTATTTGTTCGACTAGAGTTTCACACAATGATCAGTACATATAGTGTACGTACTTAGACACCAGATCCATATCAGACTATGGCCATGCCATGGCGTCCTAGCCTGACGGCCATGGTCTCGGGAGAGCCGTGTTAGGGTACAATCTCTGATGCAATTTATTTGGCATTGTGTACCTGTGAGAAATTTTCACTTTTTTAACAGTTATAGGAACTTTGACATGACAGTTAAAAGCCACAGTTAATTTTGCTGTCTCCGGGAATCGGAGTTACGGCATGTAAAAGTAGTTCACTAATCATGAGCCACCGGGGGCTATAGTGTGTGTGTGTATATATATATATATATATATATATATATATATATATATATATATATATATATATATTCAATGTACAGATAATATATACAATTCAGTACCACCAACATAAAGTTACACCTTGGGTATTTACAGTTAGCAGCACACTCTTCCATCACAGCTAGGAATAAATTCTTTGAATGCTTTCTACATGATGTGTATAGCTCACGATACAAATCACGTGATTACACTACTTAATTCTGGTAAAGTAGCGTTTTCCGCTGTGACCACAGTGTAACCTTGGGGTTGACGCAAACGCGTAGACCGAAAGATCTGTTCATATCGTTTACGAATACCACGCTCTGCAAAAACTAATGCAGGGTTGCTAAAAATAGTTGACCGCCTTTGAGTGCCCTTGCCCACTATTCTCCTGCCGGTCGGTGTGGCCCAGCTGTTTGTCGAGTCAGCACGACGGGAGGGACCGGCCTAGGTGGCTAAGGGCATCAGTTGATGTCACTGCAGTGCCTCTGATCAGGAGGTTCTAGAATGTGAGTCCCGACGGTGCAGTGGCAGGAGTTTGCACACTAGCTAGAGAGCTATTCAGCTACTATTCGAACGAGAATTTTAGCGGCCGGCTACTCTGACGGTAGTTTTTCGTTGTTTCTCCGATCAACATCAGGCGAATGCCGGAGCAGTATCCTAACAAACGGCCCAAGGATCACGCGCAAACTTTCTTTTCTCTTCCTTATCCTATCCTCACCCCTTACACGTACACTTACATGCACACTATACTGCCACACATCACACATGCGGGGAGGCCAGTCGGGAGCTTAGAGCTTGTTCGGGCTGAAGCGGTGACCCACTGGTAGGATGTAACTGGGGAAAATCCCGCTAGTCGAGGGGTAAGTCGTCACCAGATCTCGCCATCCAGCGGGGAAATATCACCGTAACCACCTCCTGCGATAAAAACTTCTACTACAGTCACTAATCAATCAACCAAATAAAAAACGACGGGTATGAAGGGGGTGCGTGGTCGCGTCGGCTCTATACTTGGGTTTTCTAACGCGACATCTGAGGGTAGTATCTCCAAGATGGTTTATGGCACGACGTTTTACGTCTTTCTCGGTCCAAGATGTTGCATGATCGCGACCGTATCAAGCAGTGCTGCAGATCAAGCGACTCTAGCAGCACGATGGAGAAAGACGCGAAAAGCCGTGCCATATTCCATCTAGGAGAGACTACCCTCAGATCCCTCGTTAGAAAAACCCAAGTATAGCCAGTAAAAACCAATGGTCTCTACTGGCAGCCCGACCAGAAGCCAACATCATAGAATATACTCCCATCCCCGTACAACAACAACAAAAAAATAATGCCAAATCAAAGGAAATTAATTCACAACCCAAAGGATAAAGGCTCCTGAAGAAGCCGTTTGTCTGCGCCACATCCACTAGGAGCGAGGGCGCGGCCGAGTGGGTGAGATGAGGGCGAGCGGCCGGTCGCGTGCGCCCCGGGCATCCTCTTCCATTTCTGCTCTCACGGCGCTTCCACCTCCCTTCCTTCCTCCCTGGCTCTCACCCTTCCTTCCTTCCTTCCTGCCACTTCGAAATCCTGTCAGGAAGCGGGCAGCGGTGCTTCATCGATTTCTCGGTCAAAGAGCTTGAACGTACTCGGAATTTCTTTTGTTTGTGCACGAATGAACATGTTTTAGGATAACATGTGTATTATATTTTCACTTACCATAAATTGCTGCCTCATTTTCTTTTAATCCTTAGTTTTCGTCGTTCAAAACTTCGTCATTTATTGTTACCAAAATGGTATGAACTTGTGGTTGAGAAAATCTACCAAGAAAATCTTCGCAGCCCCTCTGCCCACAAACAGAATAAAAAGAAAACACTCGCTTATGCGTCTGCTCTGTGTTTGAAATAATGCTGCCAGGTTCCGTGACTTCTAGACGTCGGTCCATCTCTCTCCTGTCTGTTCTTCGTTTGTTTCTTTGTCATCGTCACGCTTTGATAATTAAAAATATCAGTCTATTTTATTCAATATAAGATGAAATATATACATCAAATATCTACCTTTGCTGCAATATAACTAGAAACCTTTATCAGAATGTATTTAAAGTGAAGTGAATGGCAGTTGTCGACTGGACGTGCATTGCAATCAATCAGGATTTTTCTCCCGTTGTCAAGTCGACGCGCTTAAAAACAATTGATGCCATTGAAGATTCGCTATAATAATTTGTCGATTCAAAACGAGTGATTTATTGTGGGAATTCTTTGCGTGTAGAAAGAGATATAAATAATCCAACTATCTAATAATCTAACAAAAGAATTATATTAACTAATTAGATATTGTAGGTACCCTACAAAATAACTTAATAGCATCAGCAAAAAGTTGAGGAACTCCTATTACGAATGTGCATATAACCGCAAACCTTACGTTCCACTCGCTCTGCGTGCGCAGGGGTGCCAACGTGAACGCCAAGACGGCGTACTTCTTCACGCCGCTGCACGTGGCCGCCGACAACGACTACAGCGGGCGGTGCGTGCTGCTGCTGCTGTCGGCGGGCGCCGACCACGGCAGCCGCAACCGCTGCGGCCGCACGCCGCTGCACTACGCGTCCGAGTGCGGCAACGAGGCGGCGGTGCGCGCGCTCCTGGCGGCCGGCGCCAGCAAGACGGCCGAGGACGACAAGGGCAAGACGCCCTACGACCTCGCCAAGACCATCTGCGTGCGGCGCCTACTCTGCCCTTGCCCGCAGCGCGGCAAGTCGTGTGGCTTCGTGCACGACATCACGCGCTTTGAGTTCAACTGATGCTGTTACTCTTTTCTTGTATTGTAAATACAAAACTAATAAACTGAGAATTATGACGTCTTGGAATAAATGTTTTAAAAACATGCTAATTTATTTTTTATCTTACAACAAAGAGCTTCCATTTTCTTTACACCGGGAGAGGTAGCTCAAGGCATCAACTTATATTACTGCAGTGCCTCTAGCCGTGAGGTCTTTGCTTCGAGTCTCGACGGTGGCCGGATTTTCGACACGAGCTGGATGGCTAGGTCGAGTTCTGTCGCTGTCTGGAGGAGAAGTCTAGTGGACGGCTACTAAGATAATATTTTTCCGTGGTTTCTCCGACCAATACCAGGCGAATGCCGGAGCAGTACCCTAACAAACGGGCTACGGACCGCGCGCAATCTTTTCGTGTCCCTTGTTTCAACTTTCGCCACATGCGCAACAATTTTCATTTCTGAATCACGTTGCTACTTGAAAAAAATCTGTCATCAATAAATTTAAACGCTGAATACTGTTTTGTTCATACACGCTAACCAGTTTGTTCCATATGTCTTTGGCATTATTATAGGTAAACATTAAATCCGCTAAGGACTGACTCACCGCACTCGTAATCAGCGCGGCTGCTGGAGCCGCCTCCAATCTTGCTCTTTCTCTTCAGCCGTTGCCTCTGCTAGGGCTAATTTGCAATTACCGGATGCTGCCTCGTCCCGTCAATAATAGTTGATAAGTCGCACTGTTCGAAATGCATATGAATTTGCCACTTCCATTTCGCCCCATTAGATGCACCCAAGAGTTTGATTTTTATGTTTAATTCTGTGGCTGCCATTTTGCACTAACCTCTCAGCATGACGCAAACCAAACAAACGATTTCATCCAAATTGCAATGCAACTTTTCTAGTGTTTTCATGCCGTGAAAGGTGATGAGTCCATGACGTGATAATAATCCGTAATAACCGGCACAACAGCTCAATTGAAGATACAATTATTATGAAAACAGTGTTATTATAATATTGTAAACAGCTTCAAACGAGAGAAAAACACACACATTCATTAAGTAGCGCCAAGCAGGTCCTACCATTGGAGTCAAAGAAGAACTAGTAACAACGTCCCAACTATTCCGGTAGATGTCGGTATATGTGTAATGTTTACATCCTCGATATCGTCTCCTATATTATTTCAGTAATATAACCTTTTCATTTCAGTAATATAACATTTCAGTAATAACCTTTAGCGGCACTTATGTGCAACCTTTTTTTATAAATGAGGTCTCTGAAGGAATAGAATTTCACGGAGATGTAACAAATTGCATTATGTCTTTAAAAATGTGAAGGATCTGTTTAAAAAACATTAGCTAAATATTCATGTCAAATGCAACCCGCTACACTCATTTGCTTTTTTGAATATATATCGTTAAATAACTCCTAAATAAATTGTTCTTCGGTCTCAAAACTAAAATTGCGAGGCCAAAGGCCTCAAAGAAACGTTTTCCATATCGTCATCTACAGAATGAGATATTATTAGACATTCTGTTTCATTTTACTTAGTCGGGCGCTTATCAATACTGCCCAATCCCACCTATATAAGGCGTTGGCGCTAGATACCGTCTTTGTTTGTGACGTCACACTTAGAAAGCTTATATTAATCCATCCTATACGTCCTGTGTAGATCGTGATTTGCGCCGACTGACGAGGTTTATTTGCATAATCATTCATTCAAGATTCGCTCTCGCAATAGCTAGAAATATTAATAATTGTTTGATACGGATGAAAACTGTTTTTAAGCGTGTAGTGCAGCCGTTCAATTCCCGTTTCCGCAAGGGCTGACTACCCAATTTAAGGAGGAACTAAGATCGAAACGTGTGTGGCGTCTTCTGCTGAGCATGAGGATGCGATCAGAGTTTTTCGGATGACACAAGGTAGACAATACTGATCTAATCGACATAGTATTATCTGCTTATGTATTACATATGAAGATGTACGTACCTACTGTTTATTCTTTGAAAATTACTAATTTTGCATTGTTTACTCTGACAATAATCGTTACTCTGTTTACCCAGACGATTATTGATCTTCGAGGCGATTGAATTGCACGAGTGTACCTCTCAGTTCGGTATTTGAGTAAAAAATCTAATATTTCTGTGACTATCAAGGAAAGCGAAAAGCTAACTGTTAAGCCAAGTTGTCCAATTTCTTCAAATGTTGTTTTTAAGGAATTGCAATGAATTTCTATAAGAAAATCTGTAAATAACACTAAATAATACTTTATTCAAAATATTGTTTCAAACATCAATGTTATTGTTTGTTATTTTTATTTGATATTCTATAAGTAAATTAAAAGAGACCTTTATACATATTTTAAACAAATAAACACGTTTCGTGAACAACTTTTCCTCTTAATATGGAAATGGGAGGATAGAGAAGAGGGTGGCGTTTAACAAGCGAGAGTTCCCTCACAGGTGCCCTTGTTTTACAAAAAGCGCCAACGACATTTCTAAAAAACAGCTCCATGTTTTTCAATGAAAACTTTCATGTAGTACCAGTCTTTATTCGTGTGTAATTTTCTTAAAATAATATTTCAGTTCTACTATTAGTGAACTGAAAAATTAAGAAAATGTGAAAAAAATGTCAGCAGGTGAAAGCTGGAAAGAGGGAGGGACAAAACGGAAAAACTACTCCAGACTAAGGAGATTAGAAAACTAACAAGTACAATATATTAATTGCTATTCTGTACCACTAGTTAGAACAAGTTCTCGAAAGCTTATTTGAAAATATCCTTTTTGGTTTAAGTATTTATCTTACCAACAATGAATAAAGACGGAGTAATACAGTAACAAATGATTTTGAAAGCCACCTACTGGAGATATTTTTTTAACTTTGACATTTTGAAAGGAGATTTCGATGGATCATAGAGTATGCTAAGCAAAACTTCATCTGAACAGCACCTTTCTGTGATTTCCTAAGATTCAATGATCCTGATAATGTTCACATGTATTTTGTGGATATTAAAATTCAAGTTAAATTGTCAAAGCTCTCTGAATTTAAATATAGGTTCAGTTCATTGTCTAAAATTACCATGCGATAAATAACGTTATAAAATAAAAAAAATGGCTTTTTTATTGCCATGAAACTTGGCACATCCACGTGTTTTTTCACCCAGGAATGTGCTGTTAATTTTGTTGTAAATGCAGTAGATGGCGCTGTAGAAACAAAACTAAATATTTATTTCAAATGCAACCCGCAACACTTGGCAGCATTTTAAATCTATATCGTTAAATAACTCCTAAACGAAATGTTCTAGAGGATTAAAATTAAAATGTTTGTGGTTTAACACCTCAAAGAAACGTTTCTCACAGCGTAATCTACAGTGTGAGACCTTCTATTACATTTTTGCTGGTTTTGCTGGTTACATTTCTGCCTCGATATTACCCTACCTGTTCAGACTCGTGCATAATCTACAACTAAATGTTAATAAAAGTGACAGAGAGAGGCAGAGACCGAGACAGACAGAGAGGTCGCAAAGACAGAGACTGAGACGGGGTCAGAGAGAGAGACGGACGGAGAGAGAGAGAGAGAGAGAGAGAGAGACAGAGAGAGAGACGGTGAGAGAGACAGAAAGAGAAAGGGAGAAGGAAGGAGAAAGAGGGAGATGAAGGGCAGAACAATGTCCGCCGAGTTCCGCTAGTACTGTATAAAACAGAACCAAACTGTCTCATGCTATTAATTTAATAATAATTTTATTCAAAATCGTGTAGAAAATAAGACCTTTTTGAAAATGTTTGTATAAAATTAAAAAATAATTTACCCCCGTTTAATGACACAGCTGCCGCCGCTGTAAACAACTGCCATCTGATGGTGGAATCAAAAGAGTTAATTTCTGCATTGTTACTGCAGAAATCGTTTACTGTCTTATATTTGGTAAGTAATATGGGGATAAAGGTGGGGATAAAGGTTTGTAAGTCACGCAAAAAACTCATCATCGAGTTTGTCGTTGGAATACAAAAACCACGTCAATATACTAAATATTGGCTGTGATTTTGATATAAAGTGACATAAAAACAAATGCGAGAATATTGCAATAAGCTGATGTAGCCTCTAATTCACATGAGGCTGTATTTTTCGGCTCGGATTCTTCTTAATGCAGAAAATCTGTCACCATTGACGCACGAAACTAAAATGTTCAGGTGTGAGGTTTTTAATTAAGAAATATCAATTTAGGGGGATGGTCCAGGATTTATTAAAAATTATTTCAAAGTAGTCTAGGAAATTAATTTGAAACTTTTATTTAAGAAAATTAAAGCTATTAGGTGGGGTGTTAGGCCAAAATAACAGATATATCAACTACAATATACGAATACATCGGATAATTACTATTGTTAACGTGCATAATTATTACCGCATTATGTAATCCAAATTTCCAGTGTTCAATATCCATACGTACTGATAGGGGTAAAGAAAATAGTCAAAAGGTCGAGGCGTCTAATTCTAGTGTGTCAAAACTCTCTAGTATTAGTAAGTAGTTCGTGAAAAGCCACAGTAAGCCTGAATCCCCGTCTCCCTGTGACACACACATGTACTTGCATAATATGATGATCACTCCTACACATACCATCGCGCCGATCACCATATCAATATCCCATTTTGGAACTGCCGAGGCAAACGTGCGATTTTGATGGGGTTTTTAATTAACTGGGCCAAGACCACATCGGAAACGAATAATCTAAACAAATACTCTCAAAATTCAAAATAAAAATTACAAAACACAATATAAATTATATACACATTTACTGCATAATGAGAGAAACTACTAAAATAGTATGGCAACGACAAAGAATAAACCGAATATTTGGCGAGGAAATCCGACAATTACTTTATTCGGGGTTATCAAAATATTTCTAGATCAGGGGACAGCATTGCCCAGTTCATTCACGATCTCGATGTTATTGCAGCAATATTTTATACATTTCCGTGCTCCCTCTTTCAATGTGAAACTTTGTTGCTGTGTTTCTTACTTTTCTGATGGCTGTCTTAGTATATCCGGAGCGTCGATTAATCGGCACTAGAATATTGGAGAGTCTTCTAAACCAAAAATACTCGATGGCCCTATATCCTCAAACTGAGGTACAGAGCCATCGTGAAAAACACTCATTTCCTACAAGATGTTTCATTTCATAAACATACAAAAGAGAAGCCACATTGTTTTGTTTTGATTCACCACCCACCAAAAGTAAATTTTTTATGTATCAAATAACCAGACCACCAGACGAGTTAGCGTGTGCCTGGTGACGCCAACGAGGCTAAATCCTCCGGAGCAGCCGGCGGATGTAGCTGTTCTTGGCGATGTCGAAGGGCGTGTGGCCCTGCTCGTCCTTGGCGGCCTTGTTGGCGCCGGCCGCCACCAGCGCGCGCACCGCCGCCTCGTTGCCGCACTCGGCCGCGTAGTGCAGCGGCGTGCGCCGGAACTCGTTCCAGATGTCCACGTACGAGCCGGCGTTCAGCAGGATCGACACGCACCTGCGCGAATGTAGAGTTACTCTAAGTAGGGACCGCTTTCTCAGGTCGGGAAACAAACGAACGTCATGCAGCGCGAATGTAGAGGTGTTACTCTTAAGAAGGGATCACTTTCTCAGGTCTGGAAACAAACGAAAGTCATGCAGCGCGAATGTAGAAAAGTTCCTCTAAGAAGGGACCACTTTCTCAGGTCGGGAAACAAACGAACGTCATGCAGCGCGAATGTAGAAGAGTTACTCTAAGAAGGGACTGCTTTGTCAGGTCTAGAAACAAACGAACGTCATGCAGCGCGAATATACTCCCGAAGATACACCCGGAAGCGCACACGAAAATGTTTCCAAGAAAAAAGAATGCGTTTCAACAAAAACAAAAATTAAATATGCTTCATTGTTTACTCTGACAAGCCTATATCTGTAAATAATGTATTTGGCATTGTTTATAACATTTAAATAAATAAAAAAATGTCAGCCGATTCTGTTTTCTTATGTTAGTATAACCACTATCGAGGTTGAACTCGAGATTGATAGAAATGTGTACGTGATTGAGAAAAACTGACCTCACTTTCAGTTTCAGCACACCAAAGAACATAAAGGGCAGATGATATTATCAAATCAAATTTCCAAAACGTTTCTTTTGCAGACCTGTGTTATTAAACACTTGTGTTCACAACGGATTAGAGTGATATTCCCATTTTTATGGCACCAATCGATGATTATTCGTTATTTAAATAAACAAATGACAGTTTTGTGGAAACTTATAACGCTTGAATTTGAACAGTATTTTTTTCACAATACTCTTAGTGTGGCCACATATTTAAATGTCATTTTTAAACATCGATTTATTATTATGTTTTGGGCTCTATGTGATTATATTGTCAGAATTTTATTCTTAAAAGAAAAAAGTGAAAATGAAAAAACTAATCATTTTTACATATCAATAAATTGAACATTCTTTGAGACCAAAGAATCTAAGGGTGAACAATAGTCGAGTTTTTTCACTAATCATAACATTATTTTTGTATATTTTAATCTTATGATAATTTTTGTTAATTTTTGTACTGTGCTTTTGCTGTTTATTAATTGCTTATTCAGCTGATCTATTTGCTTAATTATAATATTGTGAATACATGAACACGTTTAGGTGCAAATATTAATGCTTAATGTAACTAAAGCTGGTTTTGAAAAATCGATGGTTTTGTGGTTGAGTATTAATAACATTGATGTTTTAATTTTGAACATATAGGTTTAGCTGGCGATATATAATTAGTCTTGAGCGCGGGACGACTAAACAAAAAATCAGTATATGGAACACGTGTGTAATGTAATGGAGACACTTTTTGAAAATTAGGAAAATGGTTCAGGGGCTTAATGTAAAGTACCCCCAAAATTTAAAATATCGATTTCAAATTCAAGGGGCCGCGACATCAGCTAGACCGATTGGGGAATATCAATTTCGGAGAAAATCAGCTGGACGGTTTAGCCGCTAGCGTTGTTAACAAGCGGACACACAGACGTTTTGCCATCATTCGATTTTTCGGCATCAAGGGCCAACAAAACATGGATTCCCGCTACATCACGTGTTATAGGAATTTTTCTAAATTTAGCAATTGGATTTGTCCATTTTGCGTTGCTAGGGCCCGACAATAAGAGATTTCTGCCGAAAATTCACCGTTTCTCGTGCAGCATTACATAACTTTTTACTGCAGAGCTACTCAAGTAGAGCTAACCGGGGGCGCGGATTACCGACAGAACGACACCGGAGCCCGAGTGTTGCGCGGCTTTCGATAACATCTGTCACAGTGTCCCGATAACTCCAGTCGCGGAAACATGGAAGTCGACTCGAGCACTTCGCAAACCAAAGCGTTCTCACAATTTTCAGTGCAGCATCGGAAGAGAAATATAATTTCCCAGATTGCGGTAGCTATGCCACATGTTTGTGTTTGCAATAACGTGCTTACTCACATGAAATTTAATTAAAGGGTTAATTATGCTGCTGAATATGACAAGTACACTAAAGAACAACGTAAGGAAGTTTTCAGTGCTATGAGAAACGATGCGTCTCAAGATGTACGTTTTGGATGTAGTTTGATGTTCCTCTATTGTTTGAACAGTAAAATAACACAAAATAAAAGAGATTAATTTTATTTTAAAACTGACCGTTTGGGAAAGAAGAACCTCTATTTCTTCTCAAAATTAGCTTCAATGGCAAACATTCAAGAAACGTAGAATTTTGGAAAGTGTGAAGTTGTATTCAGAATATTGCGATCGGAATTTGAAATCCGATTTAAGGATTTGTTTATTTACAATTAGAATATAAAATATTTTCTACAGCTTTTTCTCTTGATATAGGCTTTTTTCCTTGTAATTTTCAATTAGAAATAACTGATATGCAGTGTGACACTGAATTATGATAACCATTAAAAAAATTATTAGAATTTTATGAGCGTTACTCAAAAACGTTTTCCGAAACTGAATCGGAATGCTGCTCGAATGTTACATGGTATGTCTGGGTCAACGTACAAATGTGAGCGATATTTTGTGTTTGAAAATTTGTTAATCTTGAATGAGAAGTAGCATTACAGATTACAATGTGAAATGCATGAAGAAAAATCGCAATATTTCGCAATTAGCTTCATTTTTAATTTTAATCTCATTTACTGTATATTCCGTTATTAGTTCATTTAGTAACCTTTTTCGGTATCCATTAGAGTTATTTTTCATAATAAGTAGCATGATAAACTGTAATGTCGCAGGAATTAAATTTCTTAATGTGCTTGAGTGCTCTTTTGCAATTAATAAATTGGCATATCTGGCACAATCTGCATAAATAAATTTTTCTTTCCATTCTGCAATGAAAATTGCTTTTTATTTTCAAATAAAAAAATATGAGTATAACTAGTAAATGTTTCAATGAATATTATAAAAATATTTCACTGCTTTTCTTTCGGAATATTCTTTCCCAGAGCAGTGAGACATTTTCAGCCCGAGGAATGGAAAAAGAACCGCGAAATAAAGACGCGACCCACTGTGCCGCAAGTCACCGATCGATAAAGGATGACTAATCTGCTCCGTCTGCCGATGGAGCTACAAGAAAGAGCGGGGAGCAAACAGCGGCTCCCCCTCGGAGCAGATCGCTAGTCGGCCCTATTCTACTGCGACTGACGACCTTGGCGGTGGAGGCACGTGTCAACGAGCGAGCGTTCTGCGCATGCGCGGGGAGCGCACCGGCCGGAGTGGTCCTTGCAGGCGGCCATGTGCAGCGCGGTGAAGCCGCAGCAGGTGCGCGCGTTGTAGTTGGCGCCGCGCTGCACCAGGAGTGCCACCACGTCGGGGCAGGCGGCGGCGGCGGCGCGCAGCAGCGGCGACCACTCCGACTCGTACGTGAAGTTGACGTCCGCGCCGTCGTCCAGCAGCTTGCGCACGTCCTGCGCGTTGCCGTCCTCCACCTAAGGATGGCGAAAACACAGCCACGTTTTCCACCACATCGATATTTTGCTTTCGATGTTTTTTCACATCGATAGTTTGTTGCAAAAACATCGATGATTTTAATTTTTAATTTTTTAAGTTTTTAAAAAAATATTTAAATAGCAGCAACCCATAGCAATATCATAGTTTTGCGCCATCGTCGTTGTGAATCACGCTGCACATTTCACCTTTGCAATCTGAAGACGTTTGGTAGCTCGTGTTATGAAAGTATGTTTTCGCCAAGCATATCATTGCCTAAATCGACAGTGAAACACGAAATAGATAGCAATACACGATGTTCTTTACATTTGATAATAATTTTTACATACTACTAACATGCTGGTAACCAAACAATAAAATACGTCTCTTTTACGTACTGTAATTCAAAATAGATCGGATAATAGCATGTTTATTAGTCTATAATTAAAACATCGATGTTTTCTTGTCGATGTTCTCATCGACATAGAAAACCCTTAAGCGATGTATGGAAACATCGATCGATGTTTTGTTAAAATTTGCTATCACTACCTTCACTTGATAGCCGTGGGAAAGATTTTCTTTTTACTATCTTTCTACGGAGTAGAGTGAAAAATATGTAATGCTTCGCGCAAAACGGTGAATATTTGACAGAAAAACTCTCTTCTTGCAGGATTCTGGTAACGAAAACGTGGATAAATCCAGTTGCTAGATTTAGAAAAAGAAATCCTCTAACATGTGGTGTAACCAGAGTCCATGTTTTGTGCGTCCTTGATACTAAACAATCGAATGACTGCTAAACGTCTATCTGTCCGTCCGTCAGTCAATCTGTCTGTCGGTCTGTGAACAACGCTAGCGGCCAAACCAACAGAAATTGAATGAACAAGTACGCCACAACAGGGCGATGACATCACGAATGTCCTCTAGTGAACGTTCTTCACATAACAAATACGTGTGAATCTAATTATTTACTTACACATCGTTGTATGCAAGTATATCGAAATGGCATAATATTGGAGAGCTTATGAATGCATTACATTTTTGTCAGAGTGTATACATACAGGGTGAGTCACGTAACTTTAGCACCTCCTACAGGTTTTGAACGGCTGAAGTTCTTGCAATGCAGTTTTCACGGAGGTTCATGAGGGAATGGGGCTAATTACATGTATTCATTTCTATTTCATCATTTGTGTTTTTCGAGATATTGAGTAAATCTTTTTTTTAAATGCAACTATACATATGTTTTAGTCTATCATGACGAGTATAATGACCAAACCAATAATGAATAAAAAGACAAATCCAATGTTATACATATTATCAAATGTTAGATAAGCATTATCTTGAGTAATTCATATTTTTTGCCACACTTGTTTAAGGGATATTGTAACACCACAAGCACGTGCTAGCAGAGAGAGCGCTGCGATTACTGGGGGGGGGGACAGTTCCATTAAAAATATACGTTAAACACGAGTCGCAAATAAATGAATATTATTTTAAAAAAATGCTTATCTAACGTATGCCAATACGTATATCATTGGATTCAACGTTTTTCGGTCGTCAGGATAGACCAAAAAATGTATAGTTTCATTTCAAAAAGTTACCTCAAAATCTCGTATACAATAAAAGTGATAAAATCGAAACGAATATATTCATCAATTAGTTTAATGTAGCTCAGCCTCATGCAATGGGGCAAATCGTAAAAACTGCATTGCAATAACCTAAACCATTCAACAATTAAGGTGCTACTAAAGTTATGTGACTCACTCTGTATATATAGTCTTCGAACGAATGTAAAAGTTGACGTGAGGGCAAACATCCGTCCCCGTAAAAGCGTAGAAAATTGAAGGTGCCCGTGAACGTAGCGACGCATTGGCTTGGCGCTCACCGCCTGCAGCAGGTTCCTGCCCAAGGTGACGAGGCAGTCGTCGCAGAAGGAGTGTTGCAGACCCTCGCGCTGCTCGTCGTCCAGGGAGGGCTCGGGCGCCCCCGGCTTCCGGCCACGCTTGCTCCACGCGCACGACGCGCTCATTCCTCGCCGCCCCGCGCCCGCTCCCTGCCACCCACGCTCCCCCTCAGCACTCTCACCGCTTCACCAGGATATGCTCATGCTGCCCTCCCATCCACGCTCCCTCTCAGCACTCTCACCGCTACATACTCTCGGGATATGCTCATGATGGCCTGCCATCCAGGCTCTCTCTCAGCACTCTCACCGCTACACCACTCTCAGGATATGATAATGCTATTCTGCCACCCACGCTCCATCTCAGCACACTCACCGCTGCACCACTCTCAGGATATGCTCTTGTTTCCCTGCCACCCACGCTCCCTATCAGCACTCTCACCGCTACACCACTCTCAGGATATGGTCATGGTTCCCTGCCACCCACGCTCCCTCTCAGCACTCTCACCGCTACACCACTCTCAGGATATGGTGATGTTTCCCTGCCACCCACGCTCCCTCTCAGCACTCTCACCGCTACACCACTCTCAGGATATGGTCATGCTACCCTGCCACCCACGCTCCCTCTCAGCACTCTCACCGCTATACCACACTGAGGATATGCTCATGTTGCCCTGCCACCTACGCTCCCTCTCAGCACTCTCACCGCTACATACTCTCGGGATATGCTCATGATGGCCTGCCATCCAGGCTCTCTCTCAGCACTCTCACCGCTACACCACTCTCAGGATATGATAATGCTATTCTGCCACCCACGCTCCATCTCAGCACACTCACCGCTGCACCACTCTCAGGATAGGCAGTTTAGCCGGTCAAAGGTTCTCTTAGCACATGTAACTTTCGAGGGGTGGATCATGCAGGAAGATTTGATTCTGACCGGCATCGCGTGTCTGAACTGATCGTAGGTTCGTGAGAGGGAGCGAGTGTAGTGCAGATAGTCAGAGTCGGGTTATCAGATCGTGAAATTTTAAGGACAGTGAATGATATTGCAGATATTGCATGTGGAAGTAATATTGATGCATAAATTGGGACTTTGTCGGGAGTGGTAATCGAGTAATAGATTTTGGGACTATGTCATAGGACGTAATCGGGACTGATAATTTTGATAGTTTGAGACCAGTTTGGATAGGAGCAGAAGAGGATTTCTTGGGACTTTGGACTACGGCAAGCTCGCAAGATATTTCGACTGAGAAGTCTACGAGGGACATCAACGAAGAATAGATAAGTTAACCGCGGTATAAAGCTGTAAAATTCAAAGATATCTTGATCAAAGGCCTAACATCAAAATCATTTAATAAATTCACTAAATTGTTTGCTAAAAGGTAACAATAAACTTTGTTAAATTTTGTTCTTTAGAAAAGAAAGTGATCTTTCATTTAGTCAATCCAAACAGTAATGAACTAGGAATTAGAATCATTCTATTTCAGATTCCCAGCAGCGCTGTATAGTCTGCGGATCCTATAATCCATTATAAAGGTAATAACGATTATAATATATCGTGACCCATTGACCCAGCAAGCCGGACGCTAAGATCTTTGCAAATATTAAAGTAGAGAGAAAATTTGTATATCTCCAATATATATTTCATCGATTCATGAACATTGACATCACAAAGAAAAAAAGTATTTCGTTTGTTGAAGAGATATCATAACGTAATAGTGGATAATTTGTAGTATCCGCTTACAAATAATAAGAAAACCTTTAATTAAAAAAATTCACTTCACAATAACACATATTTAGTTACTCAAACATTACCCAGCGTTTCCCATTACAGATTTGGGGTGCAAATACAATGTATTTTG